>OMNM01039410.1:0-15483 GCA_900302745.1 Parablennius parvicornis | reverse complement strand
AAAAAATAAAAAAAAAAGTTTTTTTTTTTTTTTTTTTTTTTTTATTAATCCTTTTTGTTTCATCACGAAACACCAATTATACCAGGTAACAATTGCTAGGTCTGCTAGCCAAGGTGCTAGACACAACAAATAATGTAATAATGGGCCAATACCATGAATAATTTGACTATTTTACATATAACAAGTCATTTTCATTTGACTCTGGTTTTCCAATTACACCCTGAGGGCCAGTCAAGCAGAGTGAAAGGGCCACTGATCTAAAAAGACTCAAGCATATAAACACTTTTATGTAAAAAAATTTCACGAGAGCATAACAGGCCAGATTTGAATTAGGATTTGAATTAGAAAGTGTCCCTTTTCCCAACCTAACTTAAGCTTTCAGTATCTGGCAGTTCTTTAATATTGCTTTCCCTTTGTGACACTACTGGGAGGCTCATGGTTCAAATGTGTGACACGCTGGTGAGTCTCGTCTGTGTTTTTTAAAAGATATTATAAACAGTCCAGGCGTTGTTTTGGTGAGTAAAAAGTCTGCTGAATCCTGTCAGACCGACAGGAATTTAATGTTTGAACAAGTGCTTCCTCACCCTTCTTTTTCTCTTAGTGGCTTACCCTAATACCCTTTATCTGAAACATGACCAATCATAACTCTTACATTGGTCAAAAAAAACGAATGAATTGTCATTTATGAAAATTTCCAAAAACCTAGGATGGAAATGTGGTCAGCCTTTCTTCATCTCCAAGTGGCTCATACTCACTTCATTAGTTGGATAAATTGCTATAATTTCTGCAAACTTGTTTCAAACTCAAAGGAGGTAACGTTGTTTTTAGTTATCATTAGGCCAGAGATGTCCAACACATTTTAGTTCAGGCACCACGTACTGTCTCAGTGTTGTGTTTTGTCAGCAACTTTTATGTATTTAAAAAAAAAACTATGTTTTCATTGAAATTTTGTCAATTTGCATGATGGTTTCCTGGGTTGGAGCCTCTTGTGGGCCAGTTTTGACACCCCTGCGTTAGGCCATCACACCCTGTGACACAGTTTGTAGAGCAGGTTGTCTTTCGGTCATATTTTGCATGTTCGATTCCACTCCTCCTCCTTGCACATTCTGTAAGTGGAAGTATCTTTGAGCAACACACTGAACCCAAATCCCCTGCTCTGCGTGGCGATCATCAACATTAGTGTATGATTGTCAGTGAGTGAGTAAACAGTGTAATGTGCTTTGGGACTGCTGAAGTAGCGTAATCCCACAGTGCATTTCATTGAAATACTAGACATCAGTACAGTCAATTATGACACAGAGGCTACATTTTGAGGTGTAAAAGCCAGCTGTAACTGGTGAAATTAAGTGGAAGATTGAATATTGTATTCAAGATATTTGTTGTGCAGTTAATCAGATATTTACACTGTACAATGGAAAGCTTACATTGCTGGTCCCACAACCTACAATCAAACTCATAAAATTAGCAAAAGGTAATGTGAAATTATTCATTAGTGCAAATATTTTAACCCGGGGGAATTTGGGGTCTGAACACCGAAAGTTCAAAGACCCTGTTGAATCTGCTCGGGATTATTGACATCGATGTTACTATTGGGTTTCAAAAATAGTGTTTTGTTTTTGCTGTCAACCGCCATTTAAACTGAGGAGGTACACAAAACAAATTTGTGCATGTGAAAAACATCTTTTACTTCATTTTTGCAGTGTTAGCCCATTGTATGTCATTCTGGGTTGCCCTGAATCTTTGCATCCATGATGAATTAAATTGACATTATCCTTTAAAATCTCAGCCAAAAAAATGCCATAATGCCCCCGACCCTCCAAAAAAACAGAGTGCTTAGTTGTTGTCAAAACAGGCATAAAAACATGGATCTTGTGGATTAGCACTTTCAGGATTTCTGCTTGAGGCCTAATTTCAGGGTCAGACACTGGAGTGTTTTCTAGTCAATGTGTTTGTGGGTCACCAGTAATCTATAGGCTTAGCAGAGGAAATCAATTCAGATCCTCCAGAGCTGAGTTTACATCTGTGTGCAGGTTCATTGAAATGATGAAGTCCTAAACGTTTCATCACTTGCGTCCAAGTCCGTCCGTGTTTGCTGTAAATGTCCCGCAGTGCCTCGGTGGCTTTCTGTAACATAATCACTGAAAACACGGCTCACGCTGAACGTTATGTCAACAGGAATCTGTTCCTCACTCTGTCAGCCAGCTCAGCAGTGTGCAGACTCTACATCTCTTTTCCTTGTTCCATGTCTGCTTTGTCCTCTCAGACAGGACATCCTGAGTAAAACAAAAAGTCTGGACCTTCGCTCTGCGTGCAAAAACACAGCCATTGTGGATATTACCGCATTCATTGTGTGCTTCAAAATTTACTACTCCTGTTTACCACTCTGAAAGTTTTACTGCTTTATTTGTTTCGTTTTGAGGGATTTGGTCCTTTAATGTGTGTCTGTAGTGAATATTGATGCTCGGGGTTTGTTTGTGTGTTGAGGTCTCTGCAGAATAATGCAGAAAGTACTGGCAGCAGCCCTGGGGAGTGACTCTCAGCTGGTTGGAAATCCCTCTGGGAGCAGGTTTCCATGTCATTTAGATAAAAGGGACTGCATTAAAACAAGCCCCAATCTGTTTAAGGAATAACATTTTCTTCTTTGTTGTAAATTTAGCCCCAAAATGCAGCATTTGAGTCCACCTCTTTATGAATTATTTAAAGAATGGACACAGGGATGGATTTATACGTTACACATGGGTATCAGTAGCTATTGACTCACGCTCTCCTAAGTAAAAACCATGTGTCCCAGGGGAGTTTTATTGGGAGATTAATCACAATTTCAACAGTTCGTGGTTTAGGCCCATAGTGCAACAACCAATACAAATTAGGTGAAGCAGTCAGTTGGCGATACGTCAACAATCATCCATTGTAAAGAGAATTCAAAAACTGATGAGCTTGTGTGTGAAAGGGGAGATTAGAGTTGGAAAACTGCATTTAAATGATATGTTGAACATAACAATACAATTTAATAGTATTCAAAGATGTACCGATATCAGGTACCAGGTCTGATACAGCCCAGCGTACTCATACTGGTACATATGAAGCTCTTCAATATGAGTATTACATGACGCCATGTGTCAGTAATGTCGCCCGTAGGCATGCCAGAGAGCACAAGCAAAGTCCCTGGTTTAGAGATTCTTTATTATTGAGAATAACAAAAGGAATGAAGAATGTAAATTCTGTTCTGCCAAAATATCACAAGGATGAGCGAATGTTGGTTTGTACAACACCAGCAACTTAATCATCAGAAACATTTGGACCAGCAGAGTTAACCTGATGTCGCTCATCAGTTTAACTGTTCAATGGATCAGGAGGATTTTACTCCGAGCCGTGCTACATGCTACACGCTGAAGAGTTTTGGGGCTCAAACAGCAGCATGCTACAGGGGAAAAACGCAAATTTTCTGAAACACTGCTACTACGCACCACGGTTGTAGTAAATACTTCTTCTGCACATGTGTGAGTAGTTTGACATTAACAACAATGTTTTCCTCCAGAGTGTCATGACTCCCAGTCCTTATTGTCCTGAGACTTGATAGTTTTATAGTTGACAGTCACCGGGAACATCAATCCAACTTGGTCTGTCCACATCAATGTTGTCTACTCACCATTGTTAATGTTTATAGTGTGTTGTTTTCTGCACGTGTGTGGTTTCATTGCAAAAACAAACAACAACACCCATTAGTAGTCCCATATTGTGTTCACCATTTTGCACATTTCATTGCCATGTAAATGCAATACTTTTCTTAAACGAAAACGCAAAAACATTATTCAATTTGAACAATTTTTCTTGTCACGTCGACTTTATCGTCTTATTACACTCAAAATGTTACTACTTGGGTGAAAGTCAAATATTTTTCACCACCTTTCCTTAAAGGATGACTATCTTGCTTCTTTAAGCCAACATGTGCAGTCACATCGCCCTTCTTCTCTCCTTTGTTATGTCTGTTCCCTGCACAGTGCACCTGCTGCATGTCTACAGTTCTGTTATGAGAATGGTCTGACCCTTCTTGGTGCATGTGGCTCCTCTTCAAGATATAAAAGAAAAACATTTGTCAGTGAAGAGAAATCAGCCAACACGGTGTCATTTAAGGTAAAGCACTGAGTTAAAAAAAACAAAAACCAAAGAATGTGTGTTCTGTTTTGAGACAGAAAAAAAACCCTTAATAAACCTTGGATTAGGAATTTGAATATGTGTAAGTAACAGAAAATAAAGTCAAGATCGTGTTAGAAATCATAAGGATAAGACAAAGCTAAAGGTTAGAACAAGATGGCAAAAGTACGTTTCAGTATATACCAGTTACATTTGCTAGTGTTGTTGTCCAACCTGTCACTATATGTATTTGTGTACATTGCTGCACAGGTAGACGGGTGATGCATAGCGGACCCCCTTCTTGCTGGTAGGTTCATCCTTATCTCCAGGCATCGAGGGGAACCTTGAACCCAACCGATCTGTGGAGCGTTACACACCAGAATCCCCCTGTTTTAGTATGTGTCTTCCTCCTCCCACTCATCCTCCTCACACATCTCTCCGACTGGGATGGGATTGCTGTGAGGCTGAGAAAATGAAAATAACAACAAAGCGGAGCCCTCCGCCACCTTCTTCTCTCCGTCTGTGGCGCTCTTGGCTTTTTCTGGCAGGTTGTGGGGAGACGGCAGTGGGAGTGGCCTTTTCCTCAAATTATACTGCCCGTGTGTCTTTGTACATCCATCCATCCATCCCATTGTGATTGCTCCCCATCTCTGTGTGTTTGGTTCTTAGATACACACTCCACAGACATCACACACAGATGTAGAAGGGGATTGAAGGGCGATGATCAGAATGAGGTGAAACTAAGGAGGAGGGGGGGCGTGAAAAGGGCCCGAGTGGCTATTATTACCCTTTTAGGCACAGAGAGGAACATGGTGTTGAGCCTGGAAAAAATAAATCCAAGCATCTCTCCACAGCAGACATACCCCACAGCTTTATATCCACAGTGATCAATACTGCTCAGCTTTTAAAACCCCATGTGAGTGTTTCACACATTTGATGCCAGAAGGGATGCAGGCATGATAAAGAGACACACTGGAGAATTCTGTGAATATGCTCGGAGTCCCGCAACCCCCCACAAAGTAATTTCCTGTTGAGTTGATGTGCCGCATCTTTTTTTTTTTTTTCAAAATCCTATCTCAATAAGTTAATTTTGTTTGGGTTGTACTGTCAGTGGCTCTCGAAAGTGCTTAAAGGCTGATGAGCAACAGATATCTGCTCTGGTTGGAGGCTGGAAAGGCGCTCACCCATTAAAGCTTAGCATTCATCATTAATAGAGTGTCACCTGAGCTCCCTTTTGTGCAGGGTTAACCAGAACTCACATGCTCCCGGAAAGCCGCTGGGTAAAAGCCACCTAATTAGAGCGATTGTGATAAGCCGTGGCTTCAACAGGACGTCTGCCCCTTTTCGAGGAAGCCAACGGTGTTAAAAATTTGATTTGTTTGGTTATTTTAAATATAAATATAACATAGGTAAAATTTGCCATTTTTAAGTAATCAGTCAGTAAATAACTCAATGCTATGTGCAAAATTGGACTAGCTAGTGTATTTCTTTCTTACCAATCAGAATAAGTATTAGCAATAGCATTTATTTTGCTAAGCTCAGAGCTACCTGACACAAGCTCGAACTAAACTAAACATTTAGACAGACATATTTAACACTGATTGTGTTAATAATAGAGCTCCATTGGACAATAAAAAAAAAACAAACCGCTAGCTTGCTTAAACAAATTTGATAATATAACTAGCAAGGCGCAATATGCAGATTGCGAAACAGTGATTCCATGCATTGTGCAGTCATGCTCTGCAAATGAAAAAATTTGAAATGTGAATGAATAGTGTGATGCCTTAGGATTAATTCACAGAAATTAACAAATATTGGTGTATGTTGCGAACAAGAAAAAAATTCAGTCACTTGAATAACAAATCCAAAAGCACAAATATATCAACTGATATACTTAAGCACTATCCCGCTGCAGTGGGTCATCATGTTCAAACCAATTACATACCCAGCTATTTCCCAGCATCCTAAACCTAGCATTTAGCTCATTAAAGTACACAGCTAGTCATTTCTTAGTGTGCACTCACTGCTCATAAGTCAAATCCCCTGCAGTTCGGAAAGAGAATTCATCCAGATGCAGTCACCTTCACCACTGCAGCTTGGGATGAGGAGGATGAGGAGGATGAGGAGGAGGATGACGAAGGGGAGGAGGGGGGGGGGAAGTCATTATCACCTGCCCTGTGGACCGAAACCCAGCGTCCTACAGTTCCACTGAAGCAGGTCAGGCTCAGCTCTCCAACAGGGACAAAGGTCTGTGTGTGAGTCATAACATGGAGGAAGGTTTTGGTAGTGGGGTGGTATAAAAACCAGGAAATTGTAGTACAATCGAGGGAGCCATCTTTGATCCGGACGTCTTTTCAAGGTAGCATTGTGCTGGCTACTTCCTTTTGAAATGCATAGGTTTGTCCGACATGAGAATGTGTGTGTGGCCTTTTCACCTGCTGTACTCTATTGTATTAAGCAGCACATGTGACCGGCACATTTTCACGAGCATGCCAAGGAACAACTTAAAGGAGACCAGATCAGCAGTATGACACCTTTAATCAGAGTCAGTCATCACTCTGAAATGAATCACAGTGGCTTGTGATTTGTTACGACAGAGACTGGACTTGGTCAGAAAGCTTATATCTGGAGGTTGCGTGCATTGAACAGTTATAACAGGTGGGGAGCAAACCGCTAACACTCAATGTGCCCAGGGGAAGGTGGGAGGGGAAGATCAGCAGTGGTGTTCATAGTCACATATGTCTTCTTAACCTGACTTGTTACAGGGAAGATTTATTTAGCGACAGTGTTAAAGTGATCAGTTGGGGTGTATTACATGAATATCCATCGCTCTGGTCTGTGACTCCCTCTTTTAGCTAAATAATTTACACCGTTTACACTGTTAATAGGAGATGTACAGTGTATGCAAATTGTTTGTTATATTGATATCAATATGCTTTACTTGCCGGCGGCATGTTATACGTTTATGTTATGTGTTGCGATAACAATTCACAATAAATGCAAACACTTAAATATACAGTATGGTGTTCATGCATTTTTGCATTGAGATGTACAGTTCCCAACAGCAACGTTTAAGATATGAAGCTGCTTGTTGTCATTCATCTTTTGTGCTTCTGACTTCTGCTCTATGGCCACGAGGTGGGAAATAATTTGGTCCTTCAATCCGGCTTTATCCTTCCAACAAATTAAATATTACACAACTTTGCTTCATCATACTGAATTAATATAAAGTGAGATTCTTCAGAATACAATACAAATTCAATATATCAAGCCACAAATTACGAGCATAGTTTAGATAAATTTAGACTGTAACAGATGTAGACATTTTCTATTGTCTTGAAATGGTAGCCAGTTTAAGTGGTTAAGCCTTTTGCTCACTGGATTAGCACCAAGCACTCAGTAATTTGCTCTCTAGATGATTGATGAGCTGCAGTGATAGCAAAAATGAAATTAAAGGCTTCCCCTGGTAATAATAATTTCAACCAGATAAACTTGGAGCGTCAGACTAACACACCACTGAACTGCTTCAATAACGACACACTGTGAAATGTTAGATTGAATCAAAGCATGCTCAAATGGTAGATGAAGGGAGTTATTTTACACATGGTGATGCAGTATATGGAGAAATCTTTTTTTTTATTCATTTAAAATAGTAACAGTAATCTGTTATTTCAGCTTTTTGATGAGTGGTAGAAAATACAGTGATACATCATAGGAACAAAGAATTATCTTGAATAGATTGAAATTTGGAAAAACTAACAACTTTGAAATAGGACTTCACAATATTAGGTAAATGTTCAATATGTTCTCATGTTGTGGAGGATTGCTATAATGATGTCATTTGCACTTTTGTCGGTGATGTTAACACTTTTGTTCTTCAACAGTTCTCTTTCTCTTGCCATGAAATTTATTCCAGCTTTGACTGGGTTGTTAATTTGTTTCTTATTTAATTTAATATACAACTGATGTTTCCAACAGCAGTGTTGTTTTTTTGTGAATTTACTTTATTGATTGTGCTTTCGCCCTGTGACTATTATTTATGAATAAATTAGGATTGTTAAGTGAGATTTTTCCAATAGTTCATCGCATAGGTTTTGTGAATTTATTGTGATCCATTTTCATTTTCTTTCATATTCATATGTACTTATTCATATAAAATTGTAAATTGTGCATGTTGATATTCCAATAACAATGACATTTGCAAACTGTTGTGCGGCCCCAGTTATGTCCACCAAGGACACGATAAAATCATTGGTGTATATTTGTTTGTATGTCTATAAGCACGATTACCTTAAAACTAGTACACAGAGTTTTTTGAAATTTTAAACACAGATAGATATTAGGCCATTGAAGATTCCTTTTTTTTTTTTTTTTTAAATGCCCTTAGGGGATAAATAAAGTATTTTAAGTCTTGAATTTTGAATTACATTTTAGAGGTGATCTGGATCCAGATCCAGATTCTGGATCAGGTTTTTATTTTAATACGTAAAACTACATCACAAATTTTCACCACTGATATGTTTGTATGATTGCTCCTGTTAAAATGTTAATTTTACTCTAAGCTTTGTTTTAGTATTGAGTCACTCTGAAAGTAATTATGTGGCTTTTCTCGTGGCTAATGGCGAGTTAATGAACAAACTGCTAACGGTGAGCATATGGCAAACACGTGTTGTTAACCGTTTTCTGTTGCTAAAAACACGCTAAGACCAACAAAACTGAAGTGAAGAGTCCTTTACGCCAGAGAAAAAGACTTTTGTAAAAAATAATACACGGCTTAAGGAAACTGCAGAGTCAGGTGAGATTGTTTTGAGCTCTCACATTACGTACACTGATTCATTTATGAGTGTGGAAATTCAATGTCAATATCAGGACTGAAGAAAATGGAAACTGCATTTTCTGAGGACCGAATGTATAATATCTCTTTTCCTCCATGATTTCCACCTGATGCTACACAAACTATATTGACATCTAAAAGTTTTGAGAGCTATCTCCCGCATCTTTTCTAGGATCTCTGTACTTTTTATTATCGTCAGATCTTTCACTCATCTTGTAGAAGTCAGTCTGTTAGATTTTTAAAACTCTTTTTAATGTTTTCAAAAACACAGAATATTTATCTGGTTAGAAATTTTAATTTGTTCACATGCGGTGTCTCTTCTGAGCAGTAAAGTATAAAAACAGCAATGACATGTTTTTCCATACTTGGTGTAGCAGCTGTAACAGAATGCGTGACCATATAAACAAAGTATTAAATTAGACTTTCTAGCAGCAGTAAATCGGGAACAGATGTGATGTTTTGAGGCTGTTTGCTCGACAATCTCCAGCTACTTTTAAATCCTCGTTTGACTCCCAGTGAACTCGCCCTCCCACCGAATCACTTCACCTCATGAAATTGATGTGACAATGGCGGCACCTTTGAGAGCTCTCTGCCCACTGAGAGCTTCTGAATTCATATGGCGCGATAAAAATAGAGGCAGTCTGCAATATCGTTAGTTTGATACTGACAGAACAGTGACAAGTATTCCTGCAGGACCCTCGGTCTTTCTTTCAAAGCCATGACTCTTCGAGGTCCTTTAGGGTGTCCGTGCAGTCCGCACGACTTGCTCTGGTGCGTCAAACACTGTACGGCCAGATGAAGCCACGCCGCTGATATGATTATCTGGTCCAGAAATTGGATTGAGAGCGATAAGCCAGAGGGTGTCAGATATGCAGATATCAACCGCTCCTAATCGCAGCCACAAAATGGATTGAACCACTTCACTGTGTTCATAATGTCTCGCTATAATTGAAGGGGCGCTGTAACGCTTAAAAGGTTCTCTAGTGTTCATGACTCAACGTGTGTTAGCGACTCAATTTCCATGAGCTGATTGAACCAAACTGCTAGATTAGAATTAGTATCAGGTCCATTTACACACTACTACAATCAGATAAGTAGCATTAAAACGCCCAAATGAGGACATCATCTACATATCTGTGACTGAATAGCCAAGTAATTTAAACAGCTGATATATTGGGCTCAGAATTAAATTTTTACCAAATTTATCAAAAGACACCATGAAGCAATCAATTGATCAATTGCGTTTTGAAAATGGTGTTTCTCAACTTGAGAGGGCACAAGAAATCATAGAGATTCTTTGCCTTCTCTGAGGTTATAAAAATGAGATATAAACATTAGGCCTTTCAGAAGACGATGCGAGGGCTCAGAGGAAAAATAGTCTGAATAGTCACTACGAGAGCCCCACTTACACGTCAAGTGAAAACCAAAACCTTTGTCGTGTTTTGAGTGTCTGATTACTCAACAATGTAACTTTTTGAGAACGCATTACAGCGGAACTTTTCTAAAAAAAACTCTGGCTCTGTTTCTCTATGTAGACAGCGATAAACTTTTTTGCACATGCACATGTACAAAGATGGACAGTAACAACAGTGGCAGTCTCCAGAGTGTCATGACTGCCATTCTATATTCTCCTGGGACAAAACATGACCATGTCAACGCCAAAACAACACTAATGTTAACATGGCCTCAGTCATACTGGAAAAAAAAAAAAAGTCTGTTACAGAAAAACTTGCTCACATAATTTTGAAATTAAATGCAACAAGTTTTTATTTAATTTGTTTTATTTGCAGCATTATTTATATCATGTCATGTGTATATTTTCTTCTCCTCTCAATAACTTCCCCCCACTACACAGCCTCAGGGTTCATTAATGACTATCTCCTCCCCTCCTCCCCTCCCCCTCTCCTCTTCATCTCTCCTGCCCTATCTTTGTTTGATTGGGACGCCTGTGGAGATGAGCACTGTGGTCATTCATTCCAGGATATGATATTGAAAACTTCTGACAATAGCTCTTTATGATCCTTCTCAGAAATACCCGGGCAGATCTGGGCACCGGCGGTCCCCCGGGGCCGCATTTTGTGGTGGCAGACAGTGTGGGGCTGCTGGCTGACATCGCAATCCCTTCCCCCGCTCTGACCTCCTCCTCCTCTTCGCAGCATCTGGGTTATGCACACACATGATTTGTCATGGCCCGTGGCCCCCAGCCCGCCCCTGAGCGCCGGCCCGTACAGCCACCGGAGCTGGCCTCAAATCCCAAGATGCTGCTGACAAGCCGATAGGTGGACGGTGGCAGCCTGAAGCCGCGGGCCCTCGCTTCTTTTCCTGCCTCCTTTTCTGTTCTCTACCCCCCGCCTCGCCACACAAAGCCAGACTTGACTGTACCGCCGAAATGCGCACAAAAGCTTTGCTGTCTCGCCATTCTTTTGCCAAATGGAGCTCGGTCACATGGTGTTAATTGGCTGTAATTAAGATGTCTTGTGTGTGTGTGTTTTTTTTAAAACAGATGCAGTGACAATTTCAGATGTATAATGGCAGCCTCTCTCTCAAGATCCTCTGATATCAGATGCGCATGCCTCAGGGTAGACACGTTTAAAGGGGAAATTGCAGTTCCTTTTTTATTTTTTTATTTATTGCATTCCAAGAATGAATCAAAGGATGATTAAACTAAAGTAGGAAGAGTCTGTATGCGTTGGAGCATTCTCATACGCATGGTGTACTGAAGCCTAATAAAAAGTAGGCCATGCTCTGTGCGTGACCAGAAATGGCCTGCCTTAATGTTTTATGAACCTAATCTATTCATCTATGATGTATGATTACAAATCGTCCTCCTATCGGGCATCGTGATCTCTGACAGCTGTGTCCACCTGCTCCATTTACTGGCCTGGAAAGCATGCGTGCAGGGTCCTGTGAGGAAAGTGGGCCTGGGCCGTCCTGCATGCATGTGTGAGTCGTACGGTGCAGGGTGTCAGCTGCACTCTCAGTATGTGGCTCAGCTCGTCAGCTGCAGAGCCGTGTGGCTGACAGCTGCTTCCTTCTCCTGCATTCACTCCGAAGCCTTCCCCCATTTTGGCTAATAATCTACCTCTTACTGTACACGGTAATTGCCATCTTGTGTTGAAATGAGCCCGGGGACAAGGAGCTGTGATGATCTTGGCAGCATGGCTGCCCCTGTCAAGCCCTGCCTTGTATTCTCAAAGGATTCTGACCTAATAACACTGAACTTCTGGGACAAATTGTCTAAATCGTAAAGACCTGCCTACCTACGTTCTCATTAAACCTTCACTCAAGGCATCGCGAGTGAAATGAATATCCTTTTATCAGGAGATGAGAAGTCTAACAGATGGAATTATTTGCCACACATTTTCCTAAACTACTATTGCTGTTACTGTCCCCAGGGAGGTTTCTGACACTCACTTTCCCCCTCTGCTGGTTTTAAAGGGGCTCTACAGCGTGAACTCTTGAGTATGTCAGCCACAGCTTGATGTGCACAACAATTGATTGTACTCAGCCTGCGGGCCAAAGTGTCACAATAGCTTGAAAAGAAAGAGCCTTTTAAATGTGTGTAGCACATGACTCGCGTTGAGAAACGGAGTGACACAATTGGAAGGGGTGACGGACCACCGCGTGGTGAGGTCAATGTGCTTCCAGCAGCTGTGCCAGGCTGGAGACAGACTCCAGGAGACCCCTACGAAATCAAATGTGTTGGTCAGAGAAAGGAATTAAGGCAGTTTTTCACTGTGATCACCTTGAAAAGCTGATTTAATTGACAATTATTGGAGACGGAAGGAAAGCACTATCACGCAATTCACATGGCTCAATGGTGCATATGCACAATAGACAGATCACATGGCTGTCACATTGACCTCGACCAGTGCAAAATTTGGGTTTTTGAAATGACTTTTTTTCAGAAAGTTGCATATTCATGAGCTCTTAATGATGTGTTCCTACATCCTGACAAGACAGATGATATTATGTAAAAGCCTTTGTGAATGTTGTGACTTATGATGTTGTATTTGACCAAAATCACAAGAATGGTTAGTTTTAGAAATCAAATCGTTTCCTTCTTTTTCTTTAGGCTATTCAGTTAGGCCTTCTTTATACAAGTAGTAAGTGTTGAAGTTACTGATCTGGATGAGACCACAGGATTAGCAAAGCTTTTTGAAGACAATCAGTGAGAATCTTAGCATGTTTAGAGATTTTCACTTCCTGTAACTTCTCAAATAAAAAGTCATTTTGGCCAGTTTTAAACTAAGAGATTTGATCACATGTAAATAACATTGAGTTGCATTGTTTAGGTCACAAATGTAGGAAAAGAAAACACTTGAATAAGACTATGAGGTATGAGTGGTAATGTTAGTGTGGGTGAAAAGCTACTGGAGAAAGAGCCACAACTGTTTCTTTGTATATATAAATTATATATGTTCTTTTTATTTAATTCTCTGATGTTGTTTCGTGTAGCTTTGGTGGGAAGTCACATTTGAAATATTCGAGTGCTGAATTCTCCATTTCCAAGTATTTTAGTGAGAGGGGATGACAACAAAGAGTATTCTATTGCATAATACACTTAATAAAAGCATCATTGATGTAGATTACATAGCTAAAAGTTCCAATGTGAGAAAACAAAGTAATCCTGACTAAGATGTGAAGAGTATGCTTCTTTTTCTGGCTACACAGTATTCATGTTTATGAGACCTGGTATTACTCCACCATCATGAGATGTGGTGTGTTCTCATTGGGAGTGTATTTAAAATGTGATGCGACATCTCTGTCAGACTGACGTTTGTCAGCAGATCCGAGAGGTGGGATCACTCTGAACTGAACTGAGGCGAGACTTTACGAACGTCTGATGTGGTGCGGGCTCATTAACACGCAAGTGAAGTTTTCGTCTGGGGGCTCACAGTGATCCCTGGAGCTGGTTGTTTCAGACAAGTGAATGTCAGTACAAAGAGAAACGATAAAACATTTAAAGATCTTCACTTGTGATCAAGTTCAGGCAAGGAATAGGACTACTTCTCAGGGGAGAAACATTAGAGAGAAAACAATCAAAACTTGTTAAATATTACATTGAATTCAGTTATGTTGTGGAGATTAAAAAAAATGAAATCATTTTCTAATAAATACTGCTTGGATGCTTTCTACTGAACATAATGGGTACTTGGATTAGGGTGCCTGCACAACACCAAACATAAAAGTTAATGACTTTCTGGTGGATATAGTCCAGATTTCAGTCAGGAGATGCATACAGTTACTGGAGACTATTTTGGGATGTGTATTCAGAGGATGCAGTGCTTTCATGTTGTAAATGGGTTATCAGGCTTCTGCACAGCTGGATAACAACTAATACATTTTAATAGGCAGGATTTGTGCAAGTAGACATTCAAAAATACTGCAAAAACAAGTATTAGTATGGATTATAATGCTCTATGGTCAATGGCGTTAAACAATCTGTTTGTTAGCAGCTTTAACGTGTGATAATGCCGAAAGTCAAATAACAGAAAAAAAGGTGTGATTTGTGAGAATTCAAGTTGGAAAGTCAGATATTTTCAGAACTGGATGTGCAAACCATCAGGGTATAAGTATAATGGTTGCAGGAATACATAATTGACTTCAGCTTTCAAAGGAGGGAAGTCAATGAAAGGCAAATTTACACAGTACTTGTCAAGGATCTAAAGGAAATTCGCTAAAACAAAATAAAGTAAGTAAAAGCCTCTGACACCCATGCCTTCCATAATGATTGATTTCACCAAGGTACTGCAGGAAAACCAAGAAAGAACCATACAACACTTTCCATACATCCCATAAAGAAAACATGAATAGCAAATTTTCAACAAATGTGTCATTGTATACTGAATGATATAATATATATTCTAGATTTTCTTTTATTCCCCTGGACAATAAAGGTCTTTTTAAAGCAGCGGTCTCAAACTCAGATCCTGGAAAGCCACGGCCCTGCATGTTTTCCATGTCTGCCTACTTCAACACACTGAACGTCATCATGGTGCCATCACCAACTTCAGCAGAAAGCCTGATAACGAGCCGCTCATTGCAATCAGCTGTGTTGAAACAGGGAGGCATAGAAAACATGCAGTGCTGAGGCCCTCCAGGATCTGAGTTTGAGACCCCTGTTTTAAAGGGAGATTTATTATATTACATCCTGAATGTCCTAGTTCAAACTAGCTAAAGAGGCAGCTGAGCTTCTCAATACAAATACTTGTAAACAGAGAACAAAGTAAACAGAGAACTGAGGCTTCAGGTAAACTGAAAGTAGTGAAGAGATGTTTTATCGAGAGCAGACAGTTTCCCTAGAGACGGACTGTCTGATCGTACCGCTCTGACAGATAGTAGCCCAGGTCGTCACCTCTTCTTATGTGAAGCTCTACTGTGCAGGCCTGGATGTTATCTGATGCCTCAGGCAGTCTGCATATGTGTTGTGTATGAGCTCCCGGTGGAGTAAACAAAGACAATGCATTTTTTACCCACTGAATACAGAAAAATATTGAAAAATTCAACTGCAG
>OMNM01039408.1:0-22175 GCA_900302745.1 Parablennius parvicornis | reverse complement strand
CCGCCTCCCTGCCGCTCCACAGTCACAGACGCTAATTACGAGGCTACAGCTAGCGAGAAGGACAGTGTGGCTGGTGTCCGTCGCTCCCATCCTTACCAAATTGAATTCTTTATTTTGAACTGTAACGCGTTCGCCTCGGGCCCCTGGAGTCCTGGCACGAGCGCTGGAAGAGAGCCTAATCCCGAGGCAGGCTTCTGACCAGGTTGTTGTTGATCATCAGCCATCACGATGGAGGGGTGGTTGTTGGGGAGCTTTAACAACTAGGCCTCATCCCCGGCTGTGCGCTTGCACCGGACCCACCGCTGCTGGAGCGGCTCAGTCAGCTAGGACAGCCCGCTGAATCCACCGCACAGCATGGCTACGAACACAGCGATCGGACCCCCGGCGGAACGCAGAACAGAACCGAACAAAAAGACGGCGGGGCATACAAAAGGCATTTCGCAGGGGGTTTCTCCGCTGCCGCAAATAGCACGCCTGCAGCAGCAGCAGCAGCAGCCAGCAGCAGCTACAGACGAGCTGACTGCGTCAAGGCGCGCGCGCACAGCGGAAATACGGAGCGCGTCGCCGCGCAAATAAAACACCCGCAATTCATACTTTGGTATCGCATGCGTTGAGAGCACCTCCTTTCACGTCTGGTAGAAAAATAACTTAAAATGCTTGAAGGTGTGGGGAACCTTCATCTGTGGAAAGTAAAACTATTATTAATTCACCAAAACACACTTTCTTTTTCTTATTTTTTTTTTTTTTAACAAACTTCATTTTATTCTAAGTGCAATGATCAACAATTAAAATGTGAAATAAGCTTTGGTGTAAAACTACAAAATAATTGATGTTGTATTACATCGCTGGGTGTGAGAAGAAAAGAGTTAAGTAACAGTTGAGGTGGGGTGCAAAAGTGCTTAAGCTCTGTAAAGGGGGCTTGACTTATAACAACATTTATCTGTGCACATTCTTTGGAATGATATTTGGGTTTTCATAGAATACAGATAGAAAAGAAGCAGCATTTTGTTGCTCTATTCCTTTGCTCTGATATATTTTGGACCGATGAGTCGCATGTTTGAGGCTCACTGTGCTCAGTGTTCCTTTAGTGGAAGAGATATTTTTACTCTTGCTCACTGCGATTCATGTAGTGCTATATTAAATATAATTTCCACAATACAACTGTAGAAACAGACAACCACAAAAATGTGGAGCAAGACGTGTCAGAGATCCCATTCCGACATGGGATTGTATCACCAAGATTAAACCTACTTGCTGTGAGGCAGCATCTCACTTACCATGGTATCATTGTGTTGTTCCATAGTTCACATAAAAAACATTTTCAGGCTGGGTTTAGTTGTTATGTCCCAAACTCCCACTTATTTCTGAGCCAAAATGACCAATGTTCCCTCCAGCACCCTCTTCCTCTCACTCTCCATAATGCACTGTTTGCATATTTTAGATTTTAAATTCTTATCCTGAAAATATTAAGTAATCTGGGTCTGAATTTTCATAAGCACACAGTGTAACCACTTGTAGTCTAGTGGTTAACACTATGGTCCACTTGGGCCAGTGGTTCCCCAGCAGTTAAAAGACATAAGCTTGTGACTGGATGTTGGTACATTCAACAACCGTTGACCAGTTACCAATGTTGGAACTCAAAATAGGTAAGGTTAACTATAGGTTACATGTAGTAAATATGGGTGTGTGCAGGAGTATTTCTAGGCACGCTTGGGGGCACCATGGGCCCCTACACTCAACCTATTTGTTTGTAGTCCAAATTTGTGTCCAAGAAACAAAAAACAAACAAACAAACAAACAAACAAACAAACAAACTAATTAATTAATCCAGAGGAAAATATATAAATAAATAAATAAATACATACATACATACATACATACATGTTATGATTAAGGGTGAAATATTTATTGTTATAGCCTCAATCTACACATATCATTTAGCTTTAAGCCATTCTTTTCTCTCTTTGCTCTCTTCCAGTGAAATATGTTTTAATGAAGGATTGCACAGGGGCATTGTGGTTAGCACTCTCACCTCAGTGAGAAATTCAGTTTCAAATCTTGCCTGAGGCTTTCAGTATGGAGTTTGTAGGTTTCTCCAGGTAATCCACTTTCTTCCACAGTGAGGGTATGTCTATGGAGGTTGACTGACAGCCCTGATTTGTCTGTAAATATGAATATAACCTGCCTTGATCTAAAGTTAGTTTAGATCGACTCAAGTGACCCATGACATCGAGCTGGATAAGGTAAAGAAGATGGATGGAAGGAAACAAGGTTTTTAAACTGGATCCACACAGACTTTGTTTCTCCTTGTTGAGGAAACAGTTCAGGCATGACTGGTGTCATGTTTTGTTCACCCTGTCTTGGAACCTCTGGACGATAACGCCATTATATTGCTTTGTATGATTTTCTTGTGGAAGCCCTTGCCGGTATTACCGTGTTTCAATATGTGTGGCTTGATGGGGCCTGCTTGTTGCAGTACCGCTGTCAGCCTGTAGGGGCGATGCTGCAGGAAGCTGCTGGATCAGATAGTGACAATGACGGGTAAACAGCCAGGATGGTATCACTCCAGCATGTACATAGCTTTCACTAATGCACCTATTGATCTTTCTATTCAGCGATATGATTTCATCAGATTAATACAGAAGCTAAAACATGTAAAGAGGCTTCACAAAAACACTCCTCCAAGACTGTCTTTGCTCATTAAAGAGCTTACTATTTTCTCCTTCGACTGAAATCTGAGACACAGCTGTGGTCAGAAGAACCATAACCAGAGTCTGTGACGTGGATTGAGACTATAATCCCTAGATGAAAATATAATGTGATATAATATATTATTTATCTCACATTGGTGTCTATAAATGTCACATCATTTCTCAAACCCGTTGGTCATTTAATGATAATAACCTCGTTATAACCAGTCAGTTTTCAGTGAGGGCTCATTTGTCACCTTCCTTAACATTTTCTTAAGCTAATTCAAAAGAATAAAGTCACCAGGTCAAGAAAAACAAGCCCTCAATAAATTATTGCATTGTGACTTATTTTATGCTGCCATCTGTTGATGGAAAGGTGTAACGTTCCTCCACTGCTCCACAGCTCTCAGGCTCATGAAACATAATGCAAGACTGCAATAGACACGCGTAAGGAAGGCATGTACGGACAAGTGCACAGTGACTTGGCAGCCTTCATACCGCCTGGATAAGAATAGCAGGAACAGCAGGAAATAACAGGAATCTTGTTATTGCTTTCTGTCTTTGTTCGGTCTTTGCTTTCAGGATTTGAAGTTATGTCCTAGATATGCTTGTATTTTTGTTTTATGTCTGTCCAGATGGAGTGTAGCAGTTTTTTCTCTCTCTCTCTTTTTTTTTTTTGTAATGCAGTGCAAAGTTTTGGGGGGAAAAAAATCTAAAATCATATCAAAGCAAAGAGACAAAACGATCTGTAAATGTGTAAATTAGTGAGATTGTTCGTTTGACTGGCAGCAAGTAAAAATATGGGACAGAAACATGTTTCTAACTATTACCATTCATCGATTTTGATCTGAGATGAGTGGACATGAGCAAAGTCAGATATTTGCAACTCTGCACACCGAATGCAAGGAGGGCGCAATTTTCAGCAGTAATGCAGAACTTGACTTAACACTTGATGTTAAAAGATAGATCAACGGACAGATGACAAGAAGAAGAAGCAGGAACAAAAAGGAAAAAGGGAATAAGACAATCAATATTTGTATCTGCATCATCCCAAATAATAGTTAGACAGCAATGTAAAATAAATACTTCTCGACCAGGCGACTGGTCATTTACAGAAAGTACTGATTTCACAGGTCAAGGTAAGATTGGGTTTGTAAAAGGAACATTTGAATAAGTATCAATCGAAATGAATTACCGAGAGAAAACCCACACACAAACAGGGGGAAGATGAAAGCTCCACACAGAAAGACTCATTTCATTTTTTTTTTCATTTTACAATTTCACACATACAACTAGGGAATTTGACTTGTGCATGAAATATGTGAATACTGTGGAAAAAATGGACACAGAGAAAAGCTTGGAGCTTATCATGCAGGGGTCCAACTTACCACCACCCAGGGGCAACTTAATCTGCATATTTTAACCAAAGATGGCTCAACCACAACCAGGTCCCACTGACTTCATTAGTGAGGAAAGTGATCTGTGTGGATTAATTTGTGCAAACTTACAGTGGATGCATCTACAATGACAAAAACAAACTAAACATTTGTGTATATAAATAATGAAACAAACATTTTCCTACAAGGATGGTCCTGAACACAGTACAAAAAAAATACAAGACTAAATTTACACGTATGTAATGTTAATGTCTTCCACCTTGAATTGATCCATGAGCAGAGGGAAAGCAATTTAACCCTTTGAGCATTAAGCTGCGTGTAAACCACATGCATGATTCTCCAGCAGTCGATTCTTTTGTTTCTTTTCAATCTGGATAAAGTGGCTGATTGTTTTAAGGAGCTTTCTGGCTCGTTCCATAAGTTTGGACTCAAAAGTATGACGCTTTAATTTGGTAGTGACGCTCTGGTAGTGAAGATGATGTCTTTGTCAAAATGATCTGAGATTCCCCTTCCTGGTCTACACGTCTTGATAAGTTTGTTTTATCTTTTTCTGTTTCAGGGTGCAAGACTGGCCTCTGTAGGTGGAGTGGTACTTTCTTATACATACAACTTCCATATGTTTTTTATTGATGTTCCCATGTCGATCTGATATTATACAGAAGTTTGTTCTGACAGAAAAGTCTGATAATTTTATGACCGATGCAGATTTGTTGAAAAAATGTCAAATACTTAAACTTAACAAAAAGGTTTATATTAAAAGATCTGAGACAGAAATAGTGCGAATATATTCCGATCAGATGTTTATTGTTTCACCTATTCCTAGCCTTTCCTTCGTCTTTTCATAACAAATCACACGCCTCCATCAAAAGCTGTCATTACTGACTTGTTAACAACACCGGAGGTGTAGAGTGGTGGCACTTTGTCTGAATCTCAAGAAAATGCCGTTTCCTTGTTAGTCATTGTTTTCTCGCTCTATTTCTGACCTTTGGTTGCTGGCTATTCCTGACTGATTTATTTTACTGTCAATCTCCTGTCACTTCTGATTTGGGCTGGAAGGTCTCTTGACTGTAGTCTTTGCCCTTGCTCATTCTTTCAAATGTTAAGACTTGAGGAGCGCTCCTCTCAGACTGGCTGCCATTTTTGTGGTCACATTCACTCCATGATAGCAACTTACGGGACCTGTTGGAGTGATCACAGAACATATATAATCAAGTGTAAATTCTGTGTCATTGCTTCAATTGTACTTAGAAATAGACACAAATGTGGCTGTTTTTTTTTTTGTATTCCCACTTCCACTGTAGAATTTGACAGTTTTCTTTCCCTTCCTGTCACAGCAAGGATTCAAACCAAGGTCCCTCCCGTTAAAAGCCAAGACTATGGACGAGCTGTTGTTTGAAAATAATCAATTAAAAGTAACTAAAATGTTAAAATTCCAGCTGATTTCAATTTCTTTGGTAGACTCAGTGACATAGGCTATGGTGTAACATTATATGCTTACAAAAAATATATAAATACAAATGACCACAATTATATTTTGATTATGGATAAACAACAAAACCCAATAATGCTTTATATCAGATCATTCAATTAAAGAAAAATACCTTAGCTCAACAGTATAAATCCAAATCATGAAACACTTGGTGCTTCTTCAGCATCGAGCAGTGACCTAACTCTATCCGTCATCTCCTCATAGGTGCTTGCTGGTGAATGTGGGACAGCGAGGTCATTGTGGTGCAGAGGTCAGTGAGTCTGGCTCTCACGTGCCGCCTCAGCCAATCCTCAATCCTCTTACAACCCCCACTTCTTTCAGCACTCAGGCCAGACTATGAGATCAGCTTGCGGTGTTCAGGTCTTATCCCGAAGAAACAGTAGATCCTCAGAACAGAGTCACGCCAGCAGCTATCAAACACCACAGCCAACTTGTTCACCTCTGTGTTCTGACTGGCGTCTCCTCGGATCAAATCATTGGGCAGATTGGATTTTATTGCTTCTTCAGTCATAATCTCATCATAATAAATTTCCCTTCATTTTAGTGGAAAGGAGTTTGAGTATCTTCTGAAAATGACAACACAAATACAATTATTGTGTAATCATAACTTTGAAATGTTACATACAGGCAGAAGTGAAACCTTTTTTTTTTCCTTTTTTTCTTTTTTTAACCCACAGATCACACATAACACCTCTGATCTAATCCAAGCAGTCAAATGCTCATAACTCACAGAAAAAGAAATGTAAATGGAGGAAAAAGCAAGCTGAGCTGAAATGATTACCCAATGAGCCGCTCATTAGAAAACGAATTCGAATCTCTTTTAATTGTGTAATTTTTCATGAAAAGATGCCAAATGTTGTTGATGATTCCAGCTGTTGACTTGTGATGGTTTGACTCCTTAGTGGAAATAATTCAACATGATAAAAAGCAGTCTTTAAAGAGTTTCCAAACAATTTTGAATTCTTTGTAACATAAACAATTTCATTAATAAAGTATTTTACAGCCAAAACAAAAATTATTTTGACCAGTTATCAATTATTAACGATATTGCAATATTATTCTCTTATTGTATAATGACATACTATCTAATTTCTGCCTGTAATAAGCAGGCACTACATGTTATGTTCCAACATGTACAACTGGTGAAGCACATGAGTCCCAGTCCCTTCTATTTATAGACCATGACCGAATTTCTTAATTAATAAGATATTGCTTTTGCAGGTGATGAAAGGAGGGAAATCAATTTGCCTACATTTGAACATTATCTTAAAAGTATTTACTGCATTATTCATTGTAACTCAAAGTGAAAAAAATTAAATGCATACATGATGATTTAAAACACTTAATTCAGAGAGATGTTGGTCATTTTTCTACCATTGATTATTTGTCATAATTCTTAGATTTGCTCAATATAGACTGATATAGTCTTAATGTGACCTTCAGGTCTGGAGGATGAGGTTTTTATGGCCCTTAAGTTCTCTACCTCTTCCTTAGTTTTTAAAAAGTGCAGCCAGAACTCCAAAAACATCACAAAATATGTTTGAATTGATGTCCATTATATGTTCTGTCAGTTTTTCCACTTTCAAATGTGATTAAAATATGGGAGTCCCTGCTTTTGACGTCACTTACAGGACCTTTCTCATGCCAGGCTGCTATTGCAGGTTTTGCACAGGTTTTAATCCCCTCCTTCCCTCCCTTCCTCTCTTTTTTTTTTTTTTTTGGCATCCTGTAGAAGAGCGGATGGGAAACTGTGATGTCATCAACCTTGGCACAGCGGGACAGAGGAGCATGCAGACCCTCAGGGTGCCACGATTGGTGCCCATGTGTTTGTGCCCCGTAGATGGTGAAATAGATGGTGTGGTGCTGCCCGCCTGTGCTGCACCTGCGTCCCAGCATGCTGATTGATCAGTTTGGTCATGTGGAATGTCACCATCTGCTCCCTAGTCCCACTCACCCCTTCTTGTGTGAATGCCAATCACTGGCAGGAAGATAGTTATTTAAGCCATGTCAAATCAGGCGCATGACGACGAGCAATACGCCAAACAACACTTGAAATGTGTGTTGCAGGCGGAGTACGCACAACAGCATGTCTCACAATATAAGGACATCCATTTGAAAAGAAAGAAGAAGGAACTTGTTTCTTTTTTTTTTTGCTCACATCACAGGAGTTAATAAACTTCTCACAACAACCTCGCTCTGCAAATCTGCATTCACCTGCTGTGACTAATGCAATGATGGTGTGAACATGTGTTTTATTTGTTTGCATATAAAAGTCTTCATTTTTGTTGTGCTCACAGCTCCCCATTTGTTTCTCCCCCTTCTCCTTCTGATGCTCTTTTTTGGCCCCTTAATGGCCATCGCCGTATCAGGGGGCCATCAGCAGTGACATTCTTCATTGTGGCGCGTCATAACCAATGACATTTCAACCATGGGAAAATAAAGATATGCAAATTTGAACTCATTAACATTTGCATTACCTGTTTGAATAATCGCACTTCTGACAAGACTGCAATTAACTAAGATTGATGCAAAGTTCAGGGTTGGAGGACTGTATATATTTGCTCTTGGATCATTTACCCGAGATATAAGTGTGTATGCTATGCATGCTCAGTGTGTTAGATAGAAGGACTGGGGCTGATCTCTGTCAGAGCAAAATGTCATTCAGCAACCAACCATGTATCGGGATGATTTGTTTCTTTAAAAAAAGAGAGAAAAAAAACAGTCTTTAGCTTTTTGTTACATCTGCATTGAGAGGATTTTCCTCTGTATGACCCGTCTCTGAAGTCCGCAAATGATTGTTCCACGACTGACCCCCTAACCCAGTTAACACTAGCGTGAATAGTGAGGATTAAACTTTGACTTTAAGGAAGCCGAGCAGACAGCACGGCTCACCTTTAGCTGGAAACAAGGAAGCAAGCAGACAGTAATGTGTATGTGTCCCTCTGGTCTGTGATTAGTTTGGAGTTTCTATAGCGCACGGCATGTTTCTAAATATAGTCATGAAAAGGCAATGTTGATGAGTAGTTTTATCTTAGTGCAAATGAATAATGTGGTCAAATAATACTTAATACAAATATATAACAACTATTTCATAAATGCACATTAAGACATGCTTTCAGCCTCTCACATTGTTCAAGATGTTTCTGAAAGATATTCCGTTGCTGGTTCAGTAGTTTGACAAACAATGGTCACGTTGCAGTCTCTGCGACTTTAATGTAAACACGGTAGATTTGGTAGACCAGTATGTTAATGATAAAGACTGTGCTGCTGTCTCAGTGGGAATTATTTGATTGGATTTCTGCGAAGTCTCCATAGGACAAAATGCATTGCCAGGACAGCGAGCCACGCTGCGGCTCTGTAAACTCTGCCAATTGTGCTGCTTTTTTCTTTTTGGTCTGGCTGGCTTTCGTGCAATGCGCAGAGGATGGTGCATATGATAGATTGCAGTCTACATAAAAACATTCCTCCATTTCTCTGTGTTATGCTTAGATATTTCATATGGACTGTCGTGCAAAGAGATAGAAGGAAATGCATACGTTATACAAGTTTGCTGTTTTAACAGATGAACACCGTTAATTGATTTGATTGAGGATGGTTGTTGACTTGCACTTGTCTGGAGGACAGCAGACAGTGGAATTAACCTGCAACAGTAAGTCTGACCGTTAGATGTTGGAGTCAACAGATCACCCAGACAGACTCGGGTATAAATAACCTTTAACCTAGCCTCTGGATGAGCCTTCTACGCCACACGTGCTTACAAATTAAGATTTGGATCTATTTGTAAATGTAGGTCAGACAAGGGTGTGGTATGCTCTGTTTACTGGAAACCCTACCTGTCTACTAGAAGATTATCTTGGTAGCGTCACCACTTCTAGCTGGTCCAGAGGAAGGATTTTTCTGGACCTGCTTACATTTGATCTGTCACTAACACAGGATGACACCAGAACAGGGTCAAATGAAACAGAAAACATGCATCACCCACACAGATGACTGTCTTTGGTTGCTCTGATGTGGTTAAGAAGGCATTTGTTCATACTTAGCTGGGGAATTCCCCTCATCATTAAAACTCTGAGCTGTTTTCATTATGACATGTTGCACAATCTCCCTATTCAAGACAGAAATCTGAAAAACACTGTCAAACTCTGCATTTATTTTAGCAAAATGTTCTCCTTATAAAACAATGAAGCTCATATAAGTGATGTCCAGTCACCAGTCCAGCCCTACTGCTGTAACAGCGTCAATAGCACCACCCCTCTCTGCTGTCTGAAATGGTCCAGCCCTGATTTGCATAAGTTGTCTGCGGGTAGCTGCATGACCAGCAGGGGTAGGTTAGGGGAAGGAGTGCATGTGGACTGTATACACATGAGTAGAGAGACGGACAGAGGAACTGTGTGTGGACTGTTCTGAGAGCCTGGAGTCTTGCACTGAACCAAACAGAGTTATGTACTGTGCTCATCCTGTCTCTGGCACGAGCAACAACTCATTGATGTACTGCTACAACATGAAACCAGTAAGTAAACTCTTTTATTGTGTCTATCTGCTTGATTTTCTTGAGGTTACAAGACCCTGTCAGGGTGTGTGGGGATGCTGCTGCTGCACTTTGAAAACTGTCTTCTCGTTGATGTGTTTGTTTGTTTGTTTATTTGCATTCAGGAGGTTGAACAGTGTATCTCAGATGGATATGAATTATCCAAATATACATCACTGAGAAATCTATTTTAATTTGCAACTTGTATAAAAGTTGAAGTTATTAGAAAAGACTGGAGCATGAGTTTGATGTTTCCCAACCTGCATATCTGACAAGAATTCAAATTGATGTGATGTGTGTCTTTTGTTATGTGTATGAGTGAGAAACCGATGATTGAGATTTGAAGCTGTGAGCACAGTGATGAGCTGTAAACACACTATGAAGTTAACTGAACTTTTACAGTTGTAGATCTGTAGTTTTAAAGCAAAAATAGTAATTTACACAGTATAAGGTTGCATTCTTAAAGGTCAATTAAATGCATATCTATGTGATTTACAAGAGGATTTTAATACACATGATAATTTAATTTCGATCTAATAAAATCCACGCAAATTAAACAAGCAGCCATGCACAACACCCTATAGATTATAGCTCCAGTCAGTTATGTTTCATCTCACTGGCTTCTGGGTTTAGGCTGGAAAAAAAAAAAGAAAAAGTCCTGTTAAAATGCACCCAGTGAGACTCACGCTTCCTGTTTGCTGAGTACCATGTAGTCAAGCCTAGCAGCAGAAAACATCTTGACATGAAGCAGATCGCTGCTATTTCTATTTGATTTAACCCTGCTATGTTGGAGCAGTCCCTCCACCACTGCAGCCATTATCAAAGGCAGCTTTGATCTCTGTGAGACTAACCATATCCAGACATCGTGGATCACAGAGGCAGAAAATTGGTTGCATGTGGCTGGAGTTGGCCATGGTGGAGCACAGCATAGGTCTTGAATAGCAAGTTGATATTTCACTCATCTAAGCGTCACAATGCTGAGTAAATTTACAATAAAAAATACATTAAAAAAATGCTATGGCTGACCTATTTGTACAACTTTATGACTTTTTTTTTTTTGTAGATTCCAGATTATTACATAGAATCCAAATCAAAGTCAAAACCCTAATGTGGAGTTTTCATACTCTTCTGGCTTGCCCAATTTAAAAAATGTCCCTCATCATTTGTGATCCCATGATTGATGGCTCCTAAATCAATGCTATGTTAAAGGAGGATGCCATGGTGACGGCCCCTCTCCAGTGGGGGCCAGAGGGGGCGTGCTGGGGCGGGGGTGTGACCATTATTAACGGGTCGCCTGCTATGCTGATGGTAAGGAGGACAATTGGCTTTATCCTCTGCCATATGCTGCCCATGGCGGCTCAGACGGGCCCAGTGTCGACAGGGGCTCCTCTGTTTGGCCTAGCCCACAATCACCATGGGACTCATGCCAACCAGGGTCACGGCTGGGGTTGTGTGGGTGTGTGTGTCTGTGTGCATGTGCGTGTGTGCATAAGCATACTCAAGAGAGTCTTTAATAGCCTGCTTTACAGAACTTGTCGTCCGGGTAACTGACACCCCATTGATGCTGCGCAGGGAGGTTTATTTTCATTTCCTGGGGCACATCAAAGCAGTGGAGGGAGGTGCAGGTGCAGCCCAGACCTCTCGGTGTTTGACTGAGAGAGAGAGCATGTGTTGGTGTGTTTTCTGCATACATGCTTTACAAATAAAAAAAATAAATAAAATAAAAAGCATAAGATGAAGACGTGGTGAGTTTCATTCTTAGATTTGCTTGTGATTGGTAATGTTTTGCCTTCCATTGCAGGGGGATTATTAGGGGGCAATTCAGTTTTCTGTTGGGTTTCTTTCTGAGGATAAAACATGAGAAGGCTTGAAATTCAATTTTATTTGGGAGGGAATTGCATCCCAGTCTTCTGAAGCCAGCCGAACCTGATCACGATTAGGGCAGGGATTTCTCATGGTGAATGGTTCCTAAATCCGGATGAGGAGGTGCATGGATCTGCAGCTTATGGATTATCGCAATAGCTCTAAGTGTGCATCAGCTCTCTGCTTTGTTTTCATAATACTGTTGCTTCAGCTTGCTCTGAGTGTATTCAAATGTTTGTCCCGGTCAGATTTATTTAGCCGATATAGACGCATAGAAAGTGCATATTTATTTACATGAAAATATATCTAAACATTTGTTTTCCTATTCTCTCAATAATCTTTTTAGGTTTATGGGCAGTCTCCCAGCAATGACAACGTCAACCAGAATTCATCTTTGCATCCCTCAACCAAGGGCCCCAACAATGTGTTCGCGAGCACATTCTTTGGTGAGCTTACACAATTCTGTGTATTCAACGTCACAATAAACCAACCAATGATAAGCAAGATGATGTGTGCGTGTAAATTTGGAAAGCAGAGCACTTGTTGGAAAAATAAATACAAATCCATTAAGTCAAATCTTTATTTTTGAAGAAAATGTAGAGCATTTACATGACACCAAACGAGATCAATGTGTAAACATATTTCGGTAGATCTGTGAAGCATCTCTCTCTGTGGAGCCACAGAAAACTATTGCAACAACACACCTTCAATGACGTTAAATTGACATTTATCTTGAAGAACTGATCCGGCTCTTTCAGCTTGCAGACACTAGCAGGATTAATCTTTTAATAACTTTTATTGATTGTGATATATGTTCAATTCCAAAAATTCTTTTTTGAGCTTCTGAATTATTTCAGTCCTACTCTAGTTGGAGGATCCAAGATCTTTGCAAATAACAAACAGGACATGCATTTCATGTCATGGAGCTATATTCTCCATGACTTTTGTGTTCTCTTTTAAAAACATCTATTAAAAAAAAAAAAATCATCTAATCGTGCATCCATTATCAGTGATGTTATCTTTTGGATTGGTTTCTATCTTCTTTTTTTTTTTTTCTATGATCTGATCTCTTGGAAAATTTAGATTCCCTGTAACCATATAATTTGTTCTTTATACGCTTCACTAATCCTACTGTCTTTTTAGCTTCTTCATTGTATAGCACTTTGTGGATATGTCTGTGAGAAGTGTTAAGCAGTGGAAAGCTCACATTCAGATTTTAGTTTACATACTGGAGTGAAAAACCGAAACTCGGGACCTTGTTTTTTTTTCTAACTTCTGATTAACGTCACCTTGTGTACAATAATGGTGAAGCTATTTCAGGTGATAACCTTTAATTCAGTCATTTTCATTGTCTTCAGTGGAGCCCGGGCTATTGAGCTACGTGGCTATTTGAGATGCTGTTCCAGTGCAGGCGATAACAAATCGTTACTCTTTTTAGAGGGGATGAGCAATTCACCTGACATCTGGAGCGCCGTAAATGGGCTGAACCAGCAGGGCTATGAAGGTGCGCTGGGAGCAGCTACAACCCACCAAACACAGGCGGGGAGCTACAGCAGCCTGCAGCCGACACACGGTCACCTGGTGAGACTCACCTGCAGGATGCTGGACATTCACAGCAAGCAACTTGCCTCCCCCAAGCCCAGTTTTAACTGTGTTTGCACTGTTTTTCAGGACTACTCTCCACATTCAGTGATGGCTGCTGATATGAACAGAGGTCTCCCACCCATGTCCACATTTCATCGCAACAATGCAGCGCCTCGCACGCCATCAATCACCAACACAGACAACTCTACAGGTGAGGAAGGGAAGATAAGAAGTTAGAATTTTACTGCTTCTCCTTCTTGTATCTCATGTGAAATACTTCTTTTCAGTCGCAGGGAGTCAGGGAAATATGTCAGGAGGGTCGCAGACGGGTGACACCCTGGGCAAAGCTCTGGCATCCGTAAGTATGCACCACCTCAATCCTATTAGAGCAGCTCATCTCAGTCCTATTATGTTCAAACAGTCAGGTCAGAGCATAAAACCAAGACCTGAGAGCCCCAGTGGTGAAATGCGAAACTTCCTCAACAGCAGGTCAGTGAATATTAAAGCAGGGCTACTCTCGTGCTGCAGGACTTTTTTTATTGGCTCCCAAACTGTAAAATCACCAGAATTGACGAGTTTAGTTCAGGTTATGAGCCTGCTCCAAAGGTTGTGGCAGCAGCTGTAAAATCCTGCACAGAAATGACAAGGGGTGCTTTTAAAATGATCCATGCTCTGATCCTCCTGCTCCCCCCTCCTTCTCTCTCTCTCTCTGTCTGCTGTTAGATTTATTCCCCCGATCACACCAGCAGCAGCTTCCCCTCCAGCTCTTCCACGCCGGCGAGGTCTCCGTCTCCACTACCGAATGCAGCCGAACCTACAGGTAAGCTGGAGTGTGGCACACAGCTTTCATCACTGCACCGGTGAAATAAAATAAATCTATTTTAACCCCCTGCTTGTTGTACTGTGGTTGGTTGTTTGTTTTTCAGGCACCAATATGTGGCCCCGCAGTTCTGTTCAAGCTCCAGTGTCACCACATTATGAATCTTCACTCATATCAATGGTAATGGCAACCTTATATCACCTCTAATGATGATGGATTATCTTGTTAAATAAGTAAAATACATATAAGGATTGCATTAAACTGAATAATACTGCAAAATATATGAAGTTGTTACAATCAAACAAACCTTAAAAAGTAAAGTACTGTGTAATCTGTGAATATACCTGAAACATCTCAAATCACTTTCACAGTAATATAATGATGATGTGGATAATGTTTTTTACTATTGACCTAATTCATTGTTAATAAACAAAGCAGTGCTTCATTGCAAACAGCAGCGATCACAATTGTTAACTGCAGGTAGCCACAGTTTCCACTTGTATGGACTGAATATTTTCTGGCGTTGTAGACATAATTAAAGAATATTACCATGTTGTTGTTTTAGTATCATTATAACAAATTGGAGGGACTGGGATCTCCTTTTCCTGAGGTAACAGTCTGACTAAAACTACTCTCAAGTAAAAATGGAAACGTGCTTCCTTTATTCTTTTTAAACATTTGGTCCGTTTGATCAGTGTAAAACACCCACATCTCCAAGTGACTGGCAAATAACAGACTGACAAAATGTCCAAGCAACCAAACTAACAAATTAACAATATACCAGCCAAACAATTGACTGACTGAACAAATGAGTGTGTGAACAAACAGCCGACTGACCATTGAGACAACTAACCCACTGACATATCAAGGGGATGGGTTTTTCTTTTGAGGCGTCTTGTTTGGCTGACATATTTTCTTCATGAGAAAAATTCATAGGAGCAGTTTTGTCACATTTCCAGTCTCTGCTAAGATAATCTACCCAGCATGTGGTTATAGATTCATGTCTGATATGCAAACATCATAGTTTCTCTAAGATCTCTGTGATTTAAGATGAGAAACATAAATTGCTAATTTTTTTGGGGGGGGGGCGAACTGAATGATTAACCAGTATTCCCTTTAACTTGGTCTGAAATACGTGCATCACAATTGCCTCCTCTTGCTTTCAGTCTCAGGTTGAAGACCGTCTGGACCGCCTGGATGATGTGATCCACGTCCTGAGGAACCACGCAGTGGGCCCCACGGCCGGTCTGCCCAATGACATCCATGGTCTGCTGAACCAGAACCACCAGAGCCACCAGAACCACGCCGGCTCCACCAGCAGCACTCTACCACTCAACTGTCACCCTCCAGCCATGGTTAACAACCATTTCGTTGAAGTGTTTAAGGGACATGGAAGGGTGTGCATGGAAAGTCCTTGTTGTATGTGTGTATGAGTGTGTTTGTGTGTGTGTGTGTGTCTGTGTGTGTGTCTGGTATTCAGTTTCAGGAATTTTCCGCCTGCTGTCTGCATGTTTTCCTCATGTTGTCCTTGAAATCGTAAACTGAGCACAATGGCCGAGCACCGCGGCGTGTCGGCCTCGTGTGCAAAGCGTACAGTATGTGCGGACTCTTAATTCCACTGCGGGTATGATGGGGGACAGCCGGGTCATGTACTCCCATTCCAACGCGTTTCCTTTCCAGCAGACCAGGGGATTTCAGCCCAGCTGGAGTGAAAATGTATGCAGTGGAAAAGGGTTATTTTATCCTAATCCTTTGGGGGATGGGGGGTGGTATTAAAAGTCTCTCACTTTTATTTATTTATTTTTTTCCCCAAATGATGTGTTAGTCTGAAGTGAATCATTCCTGAAGAGAATTAGGGGTGTGTTCTGGGAGTATACAGTAGTTTTAAGAGAAGGATTAAGATTGTCTGAGATTAAATAAATTCTGTAGAGCGAGAGCTCTACTCAAGAGTGGATGAGAGGGCAGATGTTTGTGTCACTGTTTGGATGGAGGATGTGTGTGTGTACTGTATGCGACTGACTTTCTCTGGAAGATTTATGAAGCCACTCACTTGTTCAAAGTCGACATTTAAAGGATTCCCATCTGTGAAATGCTCAAGTATGAATTTATGGGCACATCAGTATTCTCCTTATCTGATCGTGTTCTGTGTTTGTCATAAAGGTTGAGACTGTCAATTTGAACAACAACCACCCGGCCTTCCAGAGCCGCACACAAAATGGCCACCCGTATCCAGCCAGACAGAGGGCCACGCTTCAGCCCGTGCAAGGAGGAGGCAGAGGCAAGTCATCTGTCTCATTTCATCCCCTCCTGTCACTCGAGTCAGACTTTAAAAAAATAACAAACAAACATTTTAACCTAAATTAGACTGCTATTGTTAAATATCCATTGTGTGGTCAACCACAGGAAGTGTGGGAGCTCAGTGTGACCTGGAGCTGAAGATGGAGAGTGGAGAAAGAGAAGAAATGATCCACAACAATCATGGTCACAGCTCGGACAGCCAGCGATCGGATGAAGAGAGTGAACTCAAAACACCAGATGAAAACAGTGCAAGAAACAGGTAGATACTATTATTTTCTCTTGGAAACAGATAGTAGATATTTGAATTGCCAGCGCCTCCTACATGACGAGTAAATCCCTTATACAGGTTCATAGAATTCAACACTTTTAAGTATACTACAAAAATGTAAATGCTGAATAAATGTTCTACAAAAAACACCAAAATGCATTTTTTGCAATTGTATACACAGGTTAAAGAAGGAAAGAAGTGTAATACTGAGATTGATTAGCCAAATAAAAACAACTATAAATTAAGTGCATTAAACTTTTAATGTTGAATACATTTTGAGGGTTAAATAAACTAGGGCTGTTAATACCCACATGTATTCAGATTAAATTGACTGGCGTTGGCACTTGCAATGTGTCGTGAGACGATCTAAGAGCGATGATGAACAAATGTGTGATCAATAGTCTTCAACAACATGAATAAAATACAAATGAAATGATTCACTTTTGTTGAGTTTCATGAGCATATATTTCATTTTTCGATTTTTTTTTTTTTTTTTGTACGTTTGAAGTGTTTCACTCAGAAGCAGGAAAAAGAACCTTCTTGCTGTTTGGTGTCACTAATTTAAAATACAGTCAGACCCCCTGTGGTGACCGACAGCTGGGCCGAGACCAGCCTATTTAGCTCAGCCCCGTATTTCTTCTTCATGTTGCTTTAAGTCGCAATCAATTCAAGTAAAGAAAAGGAAAAAAAAAAGGATAAGAACAGCTGCCAGGAGGTACAGTGTAGAGGAAAATAATCAACGACAAAGCAGTGCATGTTTGAAACAGACACCAAATTTGAGTCATATCAAAATCGTTAGAATGAATCCCAGTGGCTGTGACGAGGTGAATAGTCCCACCAATATTTTTTCTTTTATCTTGATGAATTTCACTGAGGCCATAAATCATTTCATATTAAAAAAAAGTAAAGATTATTAACTGCAGTTCTACAAGCTTCTATCTTCATTTGTTCCATAAAATGGTGGTGAAGGATGATTACGTGTATCAAGGACTGAATATATATGTCCTGAAATTCTTGCGGCTTAGAGTGCAAATCTCCGTGTGTCTCTGAAGGTCACTTCAGGCCAAACCTCTTCATGACATCAGCTCTGATGTCTGAGTGCATGTTTTCTATTTACTTAGATCTGTAATCTGGTTGACTGATATCAGGGCTGACATTTGCAGATGACCTCCAGCATCACTTTTCTGCATTAAAAAAAAAAAAGGAATTAAAATAGATGTATGAGGGGAGGAAAAGAAATTGGTAAAATACATCAAAAATATTAGCTATAGCCTTTTGAGGGATATCTAAAAAACCTAAGTGTTCCGACAAGTGAATTTTGTATTTACAAAGAAGCATTGGCTCAAATGATGTGCTATCAGCATTTTCTGAGGTTTCTTTTCACTAAGCAAAAGTAGTCCCATCGTTGAAAACCCAGCAGTTTACATTGTATGATCATTCCAATCTGTTCACTTTGTTTGCTGGTGAACTATTTCCCTGCTTGTGTTACAAGTTAAAATAGCTAAACTGTGTTTTGTCTGTTCCACCAGTTGAACCTGCTTAAATCTGCTTTAAGACATTTTTTTTTCACAAATGTATTTTTCTTATTGTCACTATCATTTAACATACAATATGCACAATATGTTTCTGAGAGGTAGAAGCAGAGGGTTTCAGTTTATTCAATGGACACAATAAAAAATTAGATTTTTCATATAATTTAAATCAAACTTTTATATTTATTACAATCTAACTGAAATATTTTTAGTGTTTTTTCTATTTTTTTGTTTGTTTTGGAAGTCAACTTTTTAGAATCAATATTATAAAAACTGCAAAACTATTTAATTCATGTGTATTTATTGTATAAATAGCTGGCAAAAAAACTTTTTTATAATATTTAGATTTTTTTTTAGATGCATCTGTATTCAGCTTCTGGAAAATCATTAGTTCATAGAAATTACAGAAATGAAAGATCTGGACAGATGCAGTAATTTTGATGTTGGCCCAGCAGAGGGCAGAGAAATCCACAATATGCAGTTCTCTTCATTTACATCCACTCTGGGTTACTTGTCGGTTTGAAAAGCACCCGTCTGGAGGTTTAAAGGACTCAGGTGTGACATGTCGTGTGTACAAACATTCACATTGCTTTCCTTCTCTTTGATGCTGTTAGTATCCATGAGGATGAAGATCTGAGCCCGGAGCAGAAGGCCGAGCGCGAGCGTGAGAGGAGGATGGCGAACAACGCCCGGGAGCGTCTGCGCGTGCGAGACATCAACGAGGCCTTCAAGGAGCTGGGCCACATGTGTCAGCTGCACCTGAAGAGTGAGAAGCCGCAGACCAAACTGCTGGTGCTCCATCAGGCCGTGGCCGTGATCCTCAGCCTGGAACAGCAAGTCAGAGGTCAGTGCGTGCATGAGGCGGCCGGGGTTATTTAGTGAGGAAGCACATCCTCCTCTTTTCTCACAAACATTCAATTGTTTTTACTGTTGTTACTGTTGTTCGCTATAAACACTCTATAGTCAAGACTACATTTTAGATTCCTTTGTACGCTGCTCTCCACTAACTGGTGACAAAAGTAGTCTTTCTGCTTGCATGTATTGTGTACATCAAGTTTTTAGAGATTTTTTTTTCGCTCAGTGAAAACAAGACTGATCATAGACAATTTAAAAAAAAATCTTACCCCTTCACATCTTTATCATAACTATATCTCTGTTTTGGGTGAATCCTGCAGAGAGGAACCTGAACCCCAAGGCGGCGTGTCTGCGGAGGAGAGAGGAGGAGAAGGCATCTGCCGTCATGACGGAACCACAGTCCATGCATCTGGCTTTTCATCCCGGCCTGACGGACACCGCCAACCCCATGGGCCACCTCTGAGCACCCGATAATGACTCCATCAAGTTTATCCTGAAACTGTATGAGTATTTAATACCATTGATTAACACTCATCACAATTCAAACAGACGCACGCATTGCAACATGATTTTCAGTCAACACACAAAAAAAAGAATTTTGTATTTTTACACATATAAAACAGTAAACTGGTGATAATATTTTGAAATGATGAAATTGTGTATTAACAGTTTCTACTGCCACTTTGTCTTTGATATCCAGATGTTACATGGAGAGTATCCCAGGAACATCCAGCATTTCTTCTGAATGGTGATTGGAGCCAAGAGGCCCTGCCCTCCGATCAAAAAAATGTGATGCAGTTGAACAATCATCTCCCCACTTCTCAAACAGACTTTTAACTTTGTGCCTGAACTTTATCTTGTAAGAGACGAATGCATTGTAAGCTGCAGATGTTTTGTACATATTTTGTATATTTATTGAATTTTTCCGTTCGATTATAAATTAATGGAAGAAACTCAAACTCTGCATTCTGATTATGGCCCAGCCAGATGTGTTTCCCACTGACTTCCACAGCAAGCTACTATTTTCCCTCGACTCCACCAAACTCAGAGGACTGACATTTCCACATCTTTGTGTTCAAACAACAGATTTCGCTTGTCGTGTACTACGTATGTGTATGTCTGCGGGTATGAGTGTGAATATTTCAGGGGTTTGAACATTCTGTGAATGAACAGATCTCCCAGAATGTTCTTTAATGTGTGGACTTCATCTTTTATTAGTACGTATTTGTTTCAAATGTGTGTTCGTTCACAGGATTACACTTATTGAAACACTGGTCAACAAACTATAATTTTTCCTTTTGAGATGTAGTCAAACATACTATTTGAATGGTTGAGTTTTTGAATATAACTATTGTTTTCTAAGTTATGTAACTTATCTTTTATACAAATACTGTAAATTTATTAATGTTTGCTTTTCTCGCTGATTTTACACAAAAGGACTCCTTTTGTGCAGTCATCTAAACCTAGACTCATTTCATGCTCTGAGCAAGGCGGTGTTACAGAATAAATGATGTCTTGTTTGCTTCACACTGCTGAACAGATAATAATTACACAAAGTTAATCTGAAATACTGCTATTATAACATGTACAGTATGTGTACAGTTTGAAGTAGCCTACAGGCATGTGTCAAAACAATACTGTAGCAATAAATGTCTCATTTTCCAAATAGTCTGACTGTCTGTGTCTTATAGAATAGAAATGTGTGGCTGCAGCACCTATGATATTGTAGTGTCATTATATACTAGACAACATGTTCAGATACACTCACAAATGCTTAGTGATGAACCAAAGTTGAGCTAATACACAGGTTTAGCAACCAGTTTCTTTTCAATGCCGACATAGTTTACTTAAGGTGGTGAAAGTGGTTTTGACTGTAACTAGGTGTCCAAACATAAACACATTAGACACAAAGTGTAAATCTGTTTAACATCATGACACACATGAGTGTGTACCTGGCCTTGTTTTTCAGAGGTGGAGATCTAAGCATGATCATTAAAAAAAAAAAAAAAATCTTATATACTTTTAGGTTAAGACATATTTTAGGGTCAGGCTATGGTTAAGATTAGAGGTCAGCTTTGTCAAGTAGCATCCATCCACCTCTGGATTAATACTGAAACTGATCCTGGATTCATATTGGTGACGGCTGGCTTCACCCTGGACAGGCCAGCAGTCCATCACTGAGCACACTCTGACACAAACACACACATTCATATTCACACACATAAGGGAGCCTATTGAGGTTGATCTCTTCAAGTATCACCACTACCATTCACATACAGTAAGAATCACTTTGGACATAAACGAGACATGTTTACACCAAATAAGGAGTCCTAGTATTTCATATTTGTTGGCCAACGACAGCCACTTTGTCCAAAGAATTAGAATAATTAATGACAATATTTTTCAAAAAAACAGTTCTGCTCATAACTCACAATATCTCAAATACATATGCATATATAAGACAAAAATAAAGAATTTGAAATATTTTGTACATTGAAAATATTAATAAATAATTTTCAGAAAACATTTGTACGGGTAAATAACACCAACTAATAGAAGTGTATTTTTACTTTTACTGGGTAATTCGTAAAGCACTTTGTGCGACACTACCAATGTATAAAACATTTTTAAATAAAGTTTGATTTCATTGATTTGATTAATTATTTTTCCCACAATTTCACACATGCACGATTACACACAGATACACATTCTGACTTGCGCTCGATTTGATTTGATTTGACATGCTGCTGGAAATAATTGCAAAAACAAAAAAAATCGATTGTCATTGTTGTTGGAAGAGAGCCTTTACACGATATCATTTTAGACACTTTGATAAGAAAATGAATAAAAT
>OMNM01039403.1:0-15495 GCA_900302745.1 Parablennius parvicornis | reverse complement strand
CAATTTTTTTTTTTTTTTTTTTTTTTGTCGCTGAATAGCAGAACCTGCAACTGGAGACTTGTGCTGAAATCTCACACTTGTCAGTAATTTGTCACAAAGAAGAACAAGTGAGGAGTCTCATTCAATTACAGTCAGTAGGTGCACTATCTGCAGTTTGTCTTTTTAATTGTTTTCCCTGGATGTTGTTTTGAATTTATCACCATCGGCCACTTTCAACAGGGGAGTAAACTTATTTTATTGATCAGGCCTTTTTCTGAAGAAAAAAATAAAAATAAATAAAAACTCTCATTGTACTGTGTTTTGCAAAAAACATGCAAGTGATGCTATGTTTTCACAGCATTTTTTTAGTTGAAAACATGAAAGATTTTGTAGCATTCCAGGTGTCCGCTTACGAGATAACAATGCTCAGAGCCACTCAACACAAATTTTTGAAAATGTTTAACGCAGCTATAGTAACCAGTACCGAGGTGGGAGTTTGTGAAAATGGCTCCTAAGGTTGAACTATTTGAAAAAGTTCTCTATGTCTCCATGGAAACGGTGGAAAATACAACTTTTATGAAACTCTGCTCCTGCTCCTGGTCACCATGGTCATATTAACTAGTAGTTCTGCACATGCTCAATAGAGACACTCGGAACAACGTCTCCGCCAGAGTGTCGGGACTCTCAGTCCATATTCTCCTGGACTTGATGCATTTATTTTGACAGTCACTGTAATAACAATCCAACGTGGTGGTCTGTCCACGAGAATGTCTGTGTTCTCCTGTTGTTAATGTTTACAGCGGATTATTCTCTGCTGCATGTGTGTGTGGTTTCATTACAAAAATACACAACAGCACCAACTAGTGGCTCCCTGTGAAAACTAACACATTTTTAAAACATTGCCGTATAGACGACAACATTTTCTGAACCAATAATGATGAACATTATATGAGCCCAAAATGTGACTCAGATAACCTTAACAAAAATGTGTGACATGGCCTGATTTAGTAAGATCTGCAAAAAGTCGTTAGATTTTTGTGTGAGAATGACTAAGAATAGCACCAGAAGTGACATTATGAGCAAGAAAGATTCAAATGAGAGCAAAACTCATACGATCCAACACAAAGTCAAACGTGATGAAAACAAGAGCAACAGAAGATTGGAAAATCTCAGAGGTTCACAACAGAAAAAAAAATGTTTTTGCCAAGTAAACACAACACTTTTTTTTAAGAAAAAATGTTTACAGGGCGACTCTATCCACATAAGCTAAAGCTTTTTTTTTCTCCCCGTCGCTCTTCAAAAAAATTCCATCCTCACATCCTAATGAACAGAACTCAAATGATGCAGTCCTTATGCTAGGCCTTTTGGTGGCACTGTAACTCCACAGAAATACATCAAAAAAGAGAAGACACAAAGTATGCAAAATCGCAGAAGGAGGCACATAGAACAGAAAAAATAAGACATGGAGAATAATTCTCCTCCTCATACTCGACAAATCTAACATGTGGCCTTATTAAACCTGCTAGCGTCAGCAGCTTCTGCAGCTCCAGCTGGAGCAGGTGGCCCGCCATTGTTGTTGTTGTCAAGTGACGTTGTGGAGCGTCACAGGTCGAGAGGCGGGGTGATGACATCATTCAATTCCGCGTCCACGCCTCTAAATGTCCAGTTGGTGTGAATGTGAATGTGTCGCTGTTTTGTTTTTTTCTCATTATATTTCTACTCATCTATGGAAAGACATTAGCAAAAGTTATTTTTTTTAATTTGAACTCCAGATATATTAAATAATCCAGTGTTCATCATTGCTCCAAGTATAGTTTCCCCTTTGATCCTTCAATGTCGGCTCGTCCTATCATTGTGAAGCTGAATTCACCAAGCGTTGGATTGCTCACCCACTACTTAGGAACCTTGGTTCCAATGTCGTCACAGCCGGGGGGGTGAAGCTGAGGATAAACTCCCAGTGCGTAACAAAGCCCGGTGGAACCACTCAGGACAGGAGAAGGGGCAAGTGCATACCTAGTGCATCCATAGATGTCCTTGTAAGCAAGAAGAATTTTACATTTTGGGGTAAAAAGATCACATTTTGAATCGGGATAGTCTAAAAAATTATCAAGGGAGTCACCGACGAGCTTCATCTCAAAGTCTCGGTCCAAGAGGGGTACCATGTGACCTTCTCCCAGGCAGGAAACACAATAATTGTGGTTTACGTTACAAACTGAATTTTCAGAAGAAGTTAGTTTGGGTATTTATTCGGGCCGTGGATGTTCTCATGATGGGAATTTTCCTGGAGATCCAAAGGTCTGTAAAGTTCTTCCACACATGGACTGAGCTGAGAAACACAAGATGTTTTGTTTTGATTTGTTTGTGTTAATCCAAGGACTGGAATCATGTGCTTCATTTTCCAACCCAACCTTCGATATGTAACGGGCAACAAACCCAGAAGCCCCCCACAACATGACAATCATACAGTTTGTCCATCACGCGCAGTGCCACAGCATCGTACTTTCATCTCCAGCGTGCCTCCATCATCGAGATTTTCCACAGTAACGGTTCAGAAACCAGCCTTGTAATTCAGCTGGTGCCGTTAATCACTCTGCACAGCTAATGTAGAACACGCCAAAGCAGTCTGATAATTATCTTTCTCTATGTCTTGATGCTGGTGAGAAGAGAAGAGCGCCACTCTATTGACGGCTTTCCACATCTTGATTATTATATTACGAATTGTCTCGGCTCATCTAAAAGTATGATTATCCTCTTTGCCCTTGTGTTGTGGGAACCATACAAATGATCTTATCACTGTCATCTAATTACCATTGACAGTGGCTGTGATGTAACCGGCACACCCTTAATATGAATTATTCATGTGCATTTATCTGTTTTAGGTGTAGGAACCTTTGCTCTGAGAGGCGGTTGAATATTCACACATATTGTCTGTCTCCATATCCAACACAACTTATTGATCTCAGTAAGCCACAGGAACAACCCGGAGGTTAAATGCAATGTGATGTAAAGCATGCCTTTGTTATACAGTAGAGACACAAGTCTTACAACTTTTGTTCGGGAGGCACCGATACCACGAGTACAAGTGCTAAACTGTTACTAATTATTGATACAAGTACTTGTTAAATTCCATTAAGCATTTGCAAAGAATGCGCAAAGCCTATACATTGCTGCCGCGTCTATCTACACACTGCGTTGTGATTGTAGACTGTAGACAGAGGGACCGACAGTGTGTGAGCCCCGAAACTTTGGCATGTAGCATGAAGTATGACGCATGTAGTCCAGCTCCGAGTAAAATCCTCCTGATCAAGTGAGCAGTTCAACTACTGCCCAACATCTTTCTACCTCTGCTGGTCCAATTATCTCTGGTGATGAGGTTGCTGGTGTTGCACCAACTATCTTTCTCGTCCTTATGATATTCTGTCAGAACCGAGTTCTGTCAGAATATCAAGTCAAGTCACCTTTATTTCTAGGGCCCTTTAAAACAACTGTGGCTGAGGCCAAAGTGCTTCACATAATAGATAAATTAGAGATTACAATAAAAGAGTAAAAACATTAAATACAGTAAAACAAACAATATGATTGACAACAATAAAACCAGGCACAGAGTATCAAACATGGTTAAAAGCCAAGGAATACAAATGGGTATTAAGATCCGTTTTAAAAGTGGACAGTGAGGCCGATTGTCTGACGGGCAGGAGTCGCTCATTCCACACCAGAGGGGCTGAAACAAAAAAGGGTCTGTCACCTCTGAGCTTTTGTTTGGACCCTGTACCTTCAGAAGCAGCCGATCATCTGACCAGAGGCACCGAGCAGGGGTGTGGGGTGGAGCAGCTCAGAGAGGTAGGGCATGGCGAGACCATTTAAAATCATATAAAACAATATCAAAATGAATTCTAAAATGCACAGGCAGCCAGAGGAGAGAATCCAGAAGGGGCATTATGTGCTCCTTCTTACGTGGTCCAGTTAGAAGGTGTGCTGCAGCATTCTGGACTAACTGGAAACGAGCAAGGGAGGACTGGCTGACTACAACATGAATTGCGTTAGAGTAATCCAGCCAGGATGTAATCAAAGTATGGATTACCATTTCAAAGTGCTGGTGTGTCAGAATGGTCTTCACCTTTGCCTTCTGTGGTGGAAGAAGCTGGACTGAACCACTTCCCTTATCTGAGACTCCAATTTATAAACACTCATGTCTCATTAGTAGTGAGGAAACTTCTAACCACGGACATCGATCGCGGTCTCTGCTGGCGATGTTGGTGATGGATGACGTCACGTAATATTTGAAGGGTTGTATCAAGGATCCGTTACAAATACTCTGTGAAGTATTTTACTCTATCCCTGATACTGGCATTGATATTGGTGAATCCTTAGTTTCTTTATGAGTGAAGCATTTGGACAGCACTTCCTTTGGATTTCTTCAATAATAGGAAAAGAGTTGCAGGTAATGGTGTTTGCTCACACCCTACTTGTACCTTTAGAGCATTTCCACACCAGTGGGTCCTTAACGGTGTTGATACTTGACCAGAGCCGAGGCAACCTGTGATCAGCACAGCTGAGCGGCTCACCAGCCAATCTGTATGGTGATGAGTAGGCAGGTGGACGCAGCGCTGTCAGAACACTTCCTCTCTCACTATTCCATCCTCTTCCTACTCTAGAAATATCTCCGTCCCCCCTCCCCATCCCACCTCGCTTCCCGGTGTGTTTTTTTATTAGAAATGCAACGCCATGCTGCACCAGCACTGCCCTAGCTGCTGTCCAAAACTCTGGGTTTTCTCCACAGCTGGAGTGTGGTGGAGGAGAGCAGAGAGACGGGAGGGGGGATTCTCAGGCTTGAACGAGGCTTTATGACTTTCAATGCCATTTGCATAATTGTATGCATCTCATGCAGTGAGGGTACACAGTGCCAGCATGGATGATCACTCCTTTTCTCTAGACTGCACCATAAATATAAGAGAAATACATGTCGATATAAAGGAATCTTACTTCCTACTGCCCATATCAAATTATTGAGGGGGACTTGACGGGCCATGAGCTGCTGTGGTTGTGTGAGTGGTCCGATCGTGGAGTCATGACTTCTTGAGTCCAAGAGTCTTTTCTTGATGGAGGTCTGCTGTTTATTGTTAGCAGTTAATCTGTGTGTGTGCACAGTGCACGGTGCACGGAGGTCTAGTTTGGGGAGGTTTGGCTGTGCAACATTCGATTATTCTCAGTAAAGTCCATTAAAAGACAGCTTTACGAGTTCTTGTTGGTCTTAAATGATAATCAGGTGCCCACAGTAGCACTTAAAGCCGGTTCTGCTAGCTGCATTCATTCCTCCTGTTCATACTCAGCCACTTTTAATGTGACTGATGAGGGACAAACTTTAAAGTTTATGATCTGCGCTGCAGTGGATGTCTTGACTCTATAAATCATTTGATGACGCCTGCTGTCTGTGTGCACTGGAAGGTGGCTGATCAGTGTAACGTTACCAATGCTGGATCGTTTCTCAAGTCTGCTTTTAGTGTGCAAAAGGAACAGACTGAATCAAGAGAAGCTGAAGAAATCGACAGTGATGCCCTCCTTTTTGCTGGATGCTCATCATGCAGTGGTATCCAGTAAAGTGTGGCATGTTATTAAATATATTATTAAGCATATTTAGTTTTTTTAAATTTTATATTTGGGATTCATGTTTTTACAGTGCACATAATAGTGAACCTCAGTGTCAGTCTCTCAGCAGCCTAAATCTTCAGCAGCTCCACTAGAAAATGATCCAGAGTGGACATATTGTTAGAATAGATCATTTTAGAATGAAAGTAAAACAAAAGCATGACAACTACTCAAAAATATATAATGATACAGTTTTGTAAATTAGTTATTTTATATGTTTAAACAAATCAATCACAGCTGTTTTGCTGAAGCACAGCGTGCGCTTCATTTTAGATGACACTTGCTGAGAAAATGCTTACAGTGTCCACCCACATTTGACCCAATAGCTTAAAAATAATGTTTTTTTTCTTTTTAAATAAGCTAAAATGAAAGAGGAACTTTAAATTTCATGCACACTTGCATACCGTCACCATGTCTTTGTGATTCAATGGCGATCTCATCAGGAAGTGGTGGAGTCGCAGCAGGACCAGTTGAGAAATGGACTTGAGCTGCATTAAAATAAATTCGAAACAGCAACCTTAGAAGCAAGTTAACCTTTCCAGTAAAAACTTTTTCAACCAAAGCAGCTGCATCTTTCCTGGGTCTCATGTGCTCTCCCGTCCCTCCTCATCCATCTCCCAATCAGCTTCATGAGACTTTAAGGACACAGTGGCTGGATGAGCTAACACTTAAGGGAGGACTCATGTCCTGTACTGCGAGGTAGATTATTCAATCAGATTCTTAATCCTGCTTTAATTTACCGTATTCTCAGTTATACTGGATCCACATTACTCAAACTACACTGTGTAACATTCAAAAAGAATCCAGGACCACAGCCAGTCTTGTGTAAGTGGCTTTTATACAGTAAGCACTACAGTGATTACAATTACTGGTACATCAGAAAGTCAGAAATATGTTCTTGGTCTCTGACTGGTCACATACAGGAAGCTTCTTAAAATGCCGGGAGGCTGCGTGTCCATACGGGATCCAGCCTGTCAAGAAGATATGGTGACACTTGTATTGAAAATATTTTTTTTTCTTTGAAATGCTGAAGTTGTGTTGTGTTGGAGGCATTTGCCACTCTGCCTGTATAAAACATTAACCGTTTGCATGATAGGGATATGTCATAATGGCTTTTGTGTGTTTGTTTGATTAGTTAGATTAGATCATTTAATTATCTTCTGCTAATGTTTGAGAGAAGCTTGAACGGATCACGAACATCCTCAAAATTCTGAATATTCATCGCTGGTTAATTGGGTCATGCCTAGTGTTAATTCAGCTGCAGCAGCATCACAGTGGCAGTTTTACTGAACTTGGCAAAGGCTTCTTTATTTGTGAGTTTTCAGAGAGAGACTTCTTTATCCAGTGAAGACCTGCCAGGTGCTTTTTATCTCGGCGAAGCCAGTTCTGGCAGACAAGGTTCAGCGGCGAGCGCCCAAGCTGAGCGTCATGGGTGAAGCCTCTTCACAAAAGGCCCCCTGCCCTTTTATTGGGCAAGATTTATTAAAACAGCCAGCTTCTGACAATTCAATTGAAAATCCACTTCTGGGTCTGTTTTCTCTCTAACTGCAGTGACCCCTTCAGAGCAGACGCAGAGAGGTGGAGTGGAGGGGAGGCGAGGAGGAGAGGCAGGCTTTTAGAGGGTTTGAGATGAGTGGCAGGTGGTGGTGGTGGTGGTGGTGGGGTAGCAGAGATGGAAGTCTGTGGAAAGAAATGTCTCCAAGCAGCAGACGCCTGCAGTTAGGAGCAACCGTGTCATATGTTGAACGAGCGGCGTTTCAAACAGCAACAGCAGCTTCTCAGTGTGTGCGTTTCCTCATAAGGCCACCTGCTCCCCAGTGGAACCACACGTGTGTCAGATTTTGCCCTTTTGCCACGTCTGTCACCATTCCTCTGATGGTATTTGCTTTCACGGCCAGTTTTCATTTGCCCTCGCTGCCTTCCTCGCTGACTTTGTGCCAGCCTCACCAGCATGTGACATTCACGGAGGCTCATGAAAAGGACAGTGGTCCTCGCTTTGTGTCTGCATTCTCCATCCTAAAAACCAATTTGAGCCATGAAGCTTTGGCATAATCCTCATAAAGCTCCCATGTTATTCATGGAATGGTAACCGAGTGAGCCTTAAGCTTTGCCAAACAATGAGCTAAACACCAGCATGGTAGCAAATGCCATATGCAATTCAAGTACTGCTAGGTCAGCTACATAGAGGACATTTGTATTGAATGATTTACCACCTAATCTTATTGCTGGTATAAACAAACATCATTATTATACAACAGAGAAATTCTATACTGCGTTTATTTGGGGTTGTTTATTTGTGTGGACCTTAATACATACGTTTCAATGGCGAGGAGTGCCGCCAAAAGAGTGTGTATGTATGTTCTTTAACTTTTGGCTTTTTGGCTTCCATGTGACTTCCACTGGTCTCTAATTGGCTTCTTAAAGATTCTCCTTGGCCAGTAAATGTTTTTTGTGTTGTTCTTCATCCAATCTGATTGATTCACGATTCATCATTGATGTCAATCAAAGTCCCGCCCCTGGCAGCATATACATGCTTGTGACTGCCACTCAAACATACGAATGAAAACTGAAGAATCGGACAGCGACAAGACAGGAGACGATGGCGACGGAAAAAGAAAATTCAGTCGCTAATTTAAAAAAAAGTCCTTTCACAAGGTGTTCACTGGAGAAAAAAAGCAAATAAAGGAGCTTGGACTGGACCAACCAGACTTAAAAATCCAGCTCAGGCAACTGTGAAAGTGAAAGTCATTGAAAAATCTGTTGTCCTGAAGAAGAGAGCAAACGTTTTGTTTAAGTAGTTTATTGTTCTGTTATAATACCTGCCCTCCAGTGCGCACCCTTACATTATTTTACCACCAGCCGCCACTGCATACTAATGAGAAAAACCTGGTGAACTGCCGACCGAACTCTCTGTGATCATTGTTCAGAAGAATTACAGACTCCAGCTTTGTCACAATGTCTGAAATAAATTGATCTCTATCTCTTAGCGCATTGATTCTCAAAGTGTGGTGAATGTACCAACGTTGGTGAGTGAGCTCCTACTCGTGGTAACTGTGAGAAAGTGAAGCCAATTTGGAGAAAATAAATTTTTTTAATTGATTTATCTTCATCACAAAAAAGCTTAAATTTGAAATATTCAGTTAAATTCATTTTTGAAACAATGTTGATTTTTCTTTTCTTTTTGTCCTTGGTGTTTCCTTTTTGAAAATGTGCTTTTAGAGTGATGGATAGATGGATGGATGGATGGATGGATGGATGGATGGATGGATGGATGGATGGATGGATGGATGGATGGATGGATGGATGGATGGATGGATGGATGGATGGATGGATGGATGGATGGATGGATGGATGGATGGATGGGCCTGTGAGGATCCATCACTTTTGGTCCACCTGAGATTTTTCATCAACAGCTGGATGAATTCATCGACATCAATAGCTTCCAGAAAACAAATCCTTGTGACTTCAGTGATTCTCTCATGTTTCCTGCTCCAGCATTGCATAGTTCACTTTTGTGGTTTGAGACAAACTGACTTTTCACTTGTCCATTATTGGATGGATTACAGTCACATCTGGGACACAGATTCATGTCTCCCTTCAGGGAAAACTGCAATAACTTAAGTGATACTTGGACTTTTATCTGATTCCATCATCCGGACAAAATGACACTTTGTGCAGTATATTTTATGATCTAATACCTGTAAAACTAATAACATAACCATTAGCCATATCCTCGTGTGCAAAGGATCACAGATGATACAAAACCTGCTGTTCCTTTCAAAGTAATAAATCTAAATGCAGAGTTACCATGAAAGCAAACAAAGAAGTTGCGTCTTCAAGTGAAAAGGACACGTAAAAAGCATATAACAGAGACAGTCAGAGAAGAATGGAAATTAGGTGAACCAGAGAATTGCCACAAATGTCTGCATTCTTTTCAAATTATCCATCTAGCATTTTTGGTTTAGCATTATCATTGTCAGCTTGTTAGCTTCGGGACAATGGTCCTCATCTCTTGTGTTCCTAACAGTATATAAAAGCTGTGTAAACTAATCGTTTATTAATCCACTTGTTTTAATGTCCCTCTAGACTTGCAGTTTGGTCAGTTCTTAGGATTGTTTTGATATATTTTATAATTATTATCCTTTTTTTTTTTTTACATTTTCAACCACTTAATCTATGGTTGTTGCCACTCTGTAATACTTTTAGGGTCTGATCTGGTAAAGGTTAATTTAAAAAGTGCCCAAACAAAGTATTTCAAGCAAAGATGTGTAAATGTCTCTTTCTTTTCTTTTCTTTTTTACTCTCACTTCTTACTTGTAAATGTAATTTTATTGCCTTTTTTACATCATGGCCAGGGGACTACAGAAGAAAACTAGCCTTCTGGTTAATTCTGGCTTTTTTAACCATGTGTAATCATGTGTTTTATGAAACTGCACTGTCCCCTTTTAAATAAACTAATACTAATATTAAAAAGCTGATTTACTAATGTGGCAGACTGAGGACTGTTCCTAAGTCGTGCACTATTGATTTATTGCATTTCCTTAATGAATAAGGAATATCAGATTCCCAAATCATGCAAAATCCTGGGATGGGATGTAAAATGCACAATGCGATGCCTCTGAATAGGCTTACAATGTTTATGATTTTTCAATGCGCTTGAAAAGATGGCGCAAATCAGTTCAGCCTTCAGTAGACGACATGCAGATTACTGTGATGAGAAACATTTCTTCAACTGGCTCTACACGACTTTTGTCTCTGGGCTTCAATATAAAGTACTATCTCAACTGTATGTCATTTTTTCTTTAACTTTATGTCAGATTGGATTGGATTTCTTGTTTATTTTTCAAAATTGAAGTGTATTTGTTACAAAGCTCCAATATGTTTGATAACTTTCTCCACCAACACAAACTCCATCAGTCCGAATACACGGGAGTGATACTGTTCAGCTGATTGTTTTGTGTGAACAGGGTCTAAACCGCACTAAACACCAATGTGATTACCTCTGTTTGTGATTTTATTTTTATGTAAATCATCTATAAAATGCATGGAAACTGAAAGCACAATCTCTTTGCAACTCAGCAGGACCTTTGAACAAATCATTTGAGCTTCAGAATAATCAGTTAATCACCAATTCATAAAAATAAGCTTGAGATTTCTTTGAATGTCCGTCCATCTATCTCTCTTCGACACACTTTATCAATGGGCTTCAGATGATCCCAGCTAACAATGAGCAAAACTGTAAAGTGAACCCTGGAGAGGTCATTAGTTCACAAACACAGAGAGACTTATTTACATCCAAACCTACAAGCAATTTACAGTCACAACCTGACATCAAACACATGTTTTTGTTCTGTGGGAGGAAATTAAAATTCCATGTATCATGAAAAGAACATGCAAACTCAACTGAAATTCCCATCTGAAATCAAACTGGGGATTTTCTCTCTGAGGCTACAATGTTAACCACTACAAGACTGTGCGGCCTCTGTATTGAATTTTTTTTTTTCAAAGCCCTACACTGTACATGCAATAAAAGTACAGTCTATAATTGTTAAAATGTGGATATTTATACTTCAGTGTTCGTGAGATGATTAAGATGAATACAGTCTATTCAAAACCCTGAGTCATTTATGTGGCTGCTCTACCTAACTGTTTTACTGCATGGAATAACTTGCATTTCTCCTCATGAATAAAACTCATAAATTATTTCTATGTGCAGTGATGATTAGTAGAATCACTCCAGGCCAGTCTGGAGACCAGTTGGTGGTAAATTACTTAATAGAGGGCTCAGTATTTTACAAGCAGTCATGATTCAATTCTGCAAAGGGGTCCAAAAAGGGTTTGAGGCCGGGACAAATATATGGTAGACCCCCCTGCTGTCCCTGAAATCCAGCTTTCTTCTGTTTCCAGCGAGTCTGCCCCGCACTTTAACATTCGGTAGGAAAAAAATACCTCATCTGATTCCATTCTGCAGAGCTTTTACCTGCAAAAAAATATGAAAAAAATCCCATTTCCTGGCAGACTGCAGTGCATGGAACAGGAGCCAGGAAAGCTGCTTTTGATTCATGCTAAATTGCACTCTCAACACAGAACAGTATTCCTGTCCATTTTTCATCCTCCTCTCACTGCACCTACTTCACATTCACACATACAAAACGTATGCACTCCCACCCACCCTGATTTCAAAGAATTCAAACGGTCCAAACAACCAGTTCATTGGCAGTCTGCATCCAGAGAAACACCCTCATTTCATGTACAAATTCAGACTATTTTTAGATAGGTTGTACCCGTTCTCTGTATCGGTCCACCCTATTATGTCATACTGAGGTTGCCGCCACAGTTCCTGCTTTTGTTGTGGCGTTACATTCAGAGCAACTATGTCTGCGGCGAGTACAATAAAGTTCAGTGTCTGCAGGTGGGTTGTTCCAAATTCCCACACAAGTTGATGTCAGATAACAGTACATCTCAGAAGAAAGTGCAGATTCTTCTCAATGAGAGATTTAACAGACAAGCACAAAATGTTGTATTTTAACTACAAATAAGAGCATGAAGAATATTTGATAATGGTCCCTTTATGATGCAGTCAAAGCTTTGATCGCTCGGCCATTTGTTCACATGAGAACTTGGGGTTTGTTATCCTGGAAAACCTCACTTGAAAAATTACTTCTGCAGAGTTACTCTTCCCCCTTAATGGTTTTTTAACGGTGAGTTACTGTACAGGCCGTTTCAATTCCTTCATTCGGGGCGTGTTTTATAATGTCGAATTATGGGCAGTCGGAGGAGTTTTCTGCGAATCATTCACACCTACCAATCATAACTGTCATCCCAGGAATGCTCTGTATTCCTCTTTCCCTTCTCCTGGTTCAGCCATTTTCATCGGTTCGGCTACATTTCCTTCTCTTTTTTTTCTTAAAAGTTCAGAAGAAAAAAACATTTAATTGATCGGCTCTGTTTTCTTTTTGGTTCGTGGTTTACTGGTGTTTAAAATGTGCCAATTCTTTTGTAAGGAGCAGGTTTTGATACTTCAAGCCTCAGCTGGTGAAGGATTCGAAAGTCTACATCGAATTTATCTAAAGTGTATGAACGTAACAGTTTGAGTTTCAACTAGTCTCAGATTTCAGTGAACTCCAGCTGACTTTGTTGAAACAGTAATGTGTTTGATCCAGCAAACCTTGGTTGCCTGAGTTGTGTCTATCTTTGCGCTGTGAAGCTTTTTTTTTTTTAATTGTTTTATTTCCCTGTGCAGTCAAACAAACCATCAGTCACCACGACCAGATTTCTGAAATTCGGAGCCCCAGTGTTAATGTGACCAAACCTCTCCATTATATGATACTGTCTCTCAACTGAACTCCAAAGCAAGAAAGTGGGTTTTGACTTGCCGCCTCCAACAACATAAATTCTACTTTTTCTTCCTTTTATCATTTATATGGTGATTATGGTTACATTTTTGGGGGAATATTTTATATTTTCAATACATTTCTTGATTGCGAATCATTTTTCAGAGCAACTTGGAGACCTTTAGACCTGGTGGTGCTCCGATAAATGAGCAGCCTCAACTGAAAACAATAGGAAACACTGCAGGTCACTTGTTCTTACACTTAAAAGTTATCGCACAGAAATATGACTTGAATAAATTAACTTGAATAAATTGTGGGCTGAGCCTTAACGTGTTGATATGAACTGAATGAACCTGTGAAGACCTCAATCGGGTGGCAATGAGTCAAACTTAATGTAGCTTTTCAGATTTATGCAAGCATGCATGACTGGTGAAGATTTAAAGCCTCCACATCTAGTTAATGAATGGAAATTGCAAAATTATTGGTAATGGCAAATGTTGTATTAATATGAATACGGGTCCGGATATATTTTCTAAACATTTTCTGAAATATTTATGTAACAGTCTTTAAAAAGTTTGTGGTTTGTGGAACATCAAACTGGGTCCCACCAACTCTGCAGCACTCAGTGATTGCTGACACTTAAAACAGTGTTTAATAAAAACTTTACGGCTTCACATCCTCTGTGTTACATGCACGTCAATTAACAGCTTCTAAGTTAGTTTCCATCTGCAAACCCACACTTGAGGCTTTGACCCACAATGCACAATGGACTGTTTAGTCGAGATGTCGGAGAGGGGTCACTGCACCTCGCTTTAAGAGGCGTACATCCTGAACATTACCTAATTCCTGCTCAGGGTTACCCAAACATGGCCTGCACCATCGAGCATTTATTTGATCTGAAAGTAGCAGCAAGATTTGTCTGTTTCTATTTCTACCGCTTGATATATGATAATCCTGCTCAGGTACTGCTTTGGGACTGATTTCATATTTACAACTAGATCTCTTTTTTTATGTTAACCATAAATGTCAAGCTCCTGGAGACACTGAGTCGGGGAGGTCCTACCAGGACAAAAGCATGTTGTCCGGGCTCAGTCTAGAGCACAGGTATATTAAATCATTATTTTTCAGACAGGAAATATCTGCCATTGGACATTTTGCCTGTAAAATGTATTTGTAAGATGGAACGATTCCTGCTTGGCACTGTTCGGTTCTCATTTCGAACTCCAGCGTTCCTACACTCATCTATTCAGAGTTGGAACGGGTTTATAGTGAAAGCCTCGAATGTTGTCCATCAGATGATTGAACTGCGTCTTTGATCACACCAAAGATGTGATTCAGAATGATTTGAAACTTCGAAAAACAAGCCCGAAGCTCGAGTCTTTGACCTGGCCTCTTGAGGTACCCACTGCATTAGCATTTCTCTCTTGGCAGATGTTTATGGTGGGGTGCCTGACTCTCTGCAGTGTGCTTCAGACCCTAGGGAAGGACGGAGGGGAGGGAGGGTTCTTACTACTTACTCACCCCCCTCACTCAAACCCAAACCACAAGCTGCCCAATGTCTGATGCCCCCCTCTCACTCTCCTGACCTCAGAGACAGCTCTCTGGCCAGCTGGACGTAGCCTGAAACCCCCACACAGCCACCACCAGTGACCACCACCCTCCTTCCCCTGACCTATCACCCAAAACATTACCATAAACTTCAGTCTCGCTGCCAAGCCACACACACAGCGGTGCTCACAGTAGGGCTCTGCACTACTCGTCTATGTAAAGATAGCTCTGTCTGAGGGCAGAAAGTGGAGCTCATAGACGGGGTAAAGCGCTCTTGGTTACGACGGCATTTTACACGCGACATAAAACCTACTGTGGTGTTTTATGTTTTGTGGCTTGGGGTGAAGCCGTGGCATTGCCTGTGGAACAGACTCCTGCCCACTGCAACAACTACCGTGCAATATTTGAGGCTGATGAAAAATGTGGCCGCTGGTGTGTGAACCACTTTGAAACATGCCACAAGTCGGCGTGCTCCAAGTCCTTCAGTCACTTGACAAATGGTGCCGTTTTCGTGTTGCCCTGGCCTCTGCAAAAAATTAGAAGAATCAATAGAGGTCTGATTGAGGAGACCACACACACATGGTGTTACGGTAATGACGGGCTGAGTCTGTTTGTTTGCATAAGTGAAGAGCAGGCTCAAATCGTTAATGAGTGCTTTGCGTCCAGCGTGCAACCACAGCTAAGCCAGTGGGTCAACACGGTTGGCCAGACTAACCACTGCATGTGTATATGTGTGTGTGTGTGTGTGTGTGTGTGTGCGTTTGTGTGTGTGTGTGTGTCTGTGTGTGTTTGTGTGTGTGCGTTTGTGTGTGTGTGTGTGTGTGTGTGTGTGTGTGTGTGTGTGTGTGTGTGTGTGTGTGTGTGTGTGTGTGTGTGTGTGTGTGTGTGTGTGTGTGTGTGTGTGTGTGTGTGTGTGTGAGTAATCCCTATAAAGAAAATCATTAGATCGTAAGTACAGACAGATGATAAAGTACCAAAGTAAAGGTTT
>OMNM01039401.1:9089-25531 GCA_900302745.1 Parablennius parvicornis | reverse complement strand
ACCCCACCCCCACCAAAAAAAAAAAAAACAAACAAACAAAAAAAAACAAGACTACAGAAAATTTTCTAAAAAATGTAGTCCTTAAACAAAAAAGACATGGAAGTCAAAATGTTCAGGGAAAAGGAGCTACTATACTGTACTTCTGTGCTTTTAAGCATTTAGTTTTCTGACCTTTTACTTGCACCAGCTACATTTGAGCTGAAGTACCTGTAGTTTCTTAAAGTCAATTCACTACTTATTTTAACAGTCTCATAATAACACCAAAATTGGTTTTACTTGATGGACTGGTGACCTGTCCAGAGTTCATCCTGCCCTCGCCCATAATTCACTGGGATTAACCCCAGTGACCCGCAACTGATGGATGGATGGGTGAAAGAAATGCGAGTGGTCAGGGAATAAAAGTTTAAAAAATATAATATTTAGCAATTCAAATTTAACATTTTTTTTAATTCCCATTTACAGAAATATTTTTATAATCGTATGAAATTTTATTGGAAACTAGTCATTTCTTCTCGTCTCCAGCAGTGTTATTTGAGAAAAAAAATATAAAATCTTTTCATGATGTGACCTCTATTACTCACAGCGAAATTAAAGATATTGTTCCACTGAATTAAAATTCATTTTAGATTAATTCAACGTGAATTTCATTACAGTTCCTCTTCCCTAACAGCCCAGATGAAGAAAATACTTGCAATCGTTTATTTAATTTATAACCTTAAACGCAAGGAGACTTGTCTGTGACCGTGACCCGGTGGACAGCTGAGATTTAAAAAGAAAGGCTAAGACGTAAAATACATAACGAAAACCAAACATTTACTGACAGTAAGTGCACCAATAAACCGTTAAACGATATCAACTGCTGCAAATGTGAGCATTGTGTTGATATATAGCAGCTTGAGAATATGCAAGGGTGTCATTTTTTTTTCTTTTTAGGTGTCTAATTTAAACATTTATCTGGCAGCAGATGAGAAAGTGACAAAGCACAAACCAGCCTCCGACTGTGGTTCAAGCCCACATTATGCGTGATATATTGGGAGGCCAAATATGCTTGATGGCATAGTAATTAGGAGCCATATATTTTCCCGAGCAATGTGACGCCAGAATCATTACCGCCCTTCGCTGTGATGAATGTTTCATGAGACTTGGTGGTTATGAATATATTTGTCCGCATTTTGTATGTACATATTAAAAATTATGGAAAGTTTTACTGTGGCTGTTTGTGACCACTTAAGATTCCAGTTGCTGTCCTCTCATTGCCAACATATCCTGTTGTTAATGCCCCTAAAAACAAACAAACAATTTTCATGAAATTGTATTTTCATAACAGTACATTAATTCATCATTGTTATGATTTGTTAGAATAATTTGCTGGCCATATTCCCCAGATTAAGAGTAAAGCTCCAGGGAAAGAAATTCTACATTAGTGGGTAATTTTCAAGTTTAACTAATAGTGGCACAAATGTCAACAACAAGGAAGCTCATTAAAAGACCCTATTGTTGTTGAGAGTATTTAGTCTATCAGTCTAAAGTATATCAGTTACCGGATCAGTGAAAGCATTGTGGAAAGAGCACGTTTAGTTTGACGGGGAGGAAATTTAAAATGCAATAATCCTCGTGCAACAGATGTAAACTGCTTACAAAGAAATGTAAACACAGACTACTCAGTGTTTCCAGAGATGTAATTCATACTATACAGTAATGTGCAGTGTGACACATGCTCTCACATGTACATCTCTCCCTCTCACACAGACACACATGTGGGTGCAGGTGCAGCTCTTTTGACTGATGAGTCTCTAAGTATTTCCAAAGAGCAAGTTGCTATAAGACAGCTGTCTCTACTACGTACGCTTAACATGAAACTCTCCATCGCAGTCTCTGCTCTCTTTGTTCTCTTGACCGCTTTTTTGTCCTTCTTTTGCCGGCTTCTCTCTCTCTCTCTCTCTCTCTCTCTCTCTCTCTCTCTCTCTCTCTCTCTCTCTCTCTCCTGTGGCCGAGTCGCGCTGGAGCCAATCTTTCATCCCCCAGGAGTGAGGTGCCCAGCTCTCAGGGCACGGTAACTAGAATAAAACTCTAAGTCATCTAAAAGAACCGAACTCTGCTCCACTGTACACTGTAGGGCAGAATGAAAAGCAATCTGTTGTGGTTTAGGGGCTTCAGACCAGACAAGGGAAGCAGCTGCAGCTACGCCAGTGCCAGGATTGCATTTCTATCTCCACACATTGACAGAAAGTTCAACAATTACCCCGGAGCCTGGCCTCAAAATATGATTAGCATGGACCCAAATGATAATGGCTTTTACATGCAATTACGCCAAAGGGGGAATTACCCAGTGTATGGGAATAATGTAGCAGGAGAATGAGACAATTGCTTGCTAATGTCTGCCGTTGTTGGCAGACATGCTGGAAATTTGTTTATTATACTGTAAAGTTTTACATTCTGATGGTATATCATGTGATGGTTATTCATTGAAAAAAAATACAGATTTTAATTGAATTAGTGACATAAAGTGTTTTTCTGTGTATTTGCACAGAGAAGATAAGAGAGAGGACGTTTGAGCTGACACAGAGCTGAGAGATATTCATAAAATGTAAATGTACACAGTCCAACTGTATTGAAGTAAGGTAATATGTAAAGGGGAATTTTTTTTCCCAAAGATTATTGTTAATTGGAAAGACTTTCCACTTTTGTTGGAACAAAGCAGTGAAGCGTCAGACTTTTGTTAATTACAGTACATGTGTTAAAAAGAAGAAAATAAACACTCACCACTTATAAGTGTGCCGTTTTGTTTTATTTGTAGTGCTGCTAATGTCTGCGGCTGGTTTTGTGCAATCTGCTACACATTTTGACATAAACAGACATACACAGAAAACATAATCAAGGAACTAATCCGCAGTGTGGACGGAACCTCACTAGTGGCAGCAGATCCTTTCCTTTTAATTAAAAGAAAAAAAATCCAATTCAGACAGAAAAGATATATGTGAAGAGTGAAGCTGTGAAGCATTTTATCAAACCTCACATTGTCATTATTTAATAGTTCAAATATATATTTTTATTTTAGTAATTGGATCACCGCCAAAAAATTCTATATTCTTATGTAAAGAAAACAAATAATTCAAATTGACCTTTTATCACTTGTTCTCATTGAACAGAAATCATCAAAATTAATAAAAAGTTTCTGTGATTTCTGTGTGTCTAATACAGGCACATCCACACACAGAGAAAAAGAAGAAAAGAAAATAGAAGAAAACTGGGGAGTATCTTCCAAGAATATCTTTCTTTGTGGCTTAACTTGATTTCCACAATTTCCCAAAGCACCTTTGGGTGCGACTCAACAACAAAGAGGACAATAACTCTTTCTAACAGATATAAATGTGTGAGTGTGACACAGTTAATAATAAGAGCTTTCCTTGTGGGCGTTGTGCACATGGTTCTACAGCACAGTACACAACAAAACTAATTATACTCCTGCCCGATGTAGCTGGAACATTCACACGTACACAAATAGTAAATGTTGGATGTGTTATTTTGTTTTACAAAGATAAATCTACATGGTTTAGTCCAATGAATGAGTTACCAGGTTGTTTTAAATATATTTGTTGTTAAAGCTCTTATTTATATATTTTTTTAATTCAGCCTGGTAACTCTCTGTCCTACTGATTAAAAGGCATCTATCAGTTAGTGTTTTTAGTGAGAATATTGTGATCAAAAATCTGTCAGAGGTTCTTTTTTTTTCTAACCAAATCAAATACAATTCTGATTGATAACTTCATAACTGTGTATACAAAACATACCATTATTGTTTATATTATTAATGCTGTCTGTTATTGTAAGTTTTGCACCTTTAAAATACTTCACACAAATAATAAAATTATTCTTCCTCCCCCAAAAAATTGAATAGTAGGAACGTTTGGTGTAAGTACACTATCAGAGAGTATTTCACAGAACTGCATCATATTTTCCGAACAAGACAAGATCCGGGCTCTGTATCAGCTTCGTCAGCTTAACACCTGATTCATGACTATTACTTCAGAGGCACCTCACATGATTTCTATTGTTTAGACGAACTCTAATCAGACTTCTGAAGACCCGTGGCTGCCACCCCAGGAAGACTGCTTATTCGCTGGCCGTCAGCTGCGTGGTCTGGCGGTGTTGGGTAACCCTGACTCAGAACTCTGCGGCTTGTCTCAGAGTAAACAGATGGCCTCGGCTGTGATGACTCCGTTCTGATCTCACCCAGAAAGGGATTCTGGCTGTCAGATGAGATTTCCAAGCTCTACAGAGGTGAGATGACTAAAATGGTTGGAAATATGTGGAGTTTAAATAAAGGCGCTGGTCCAAATTCTTGTGAGAAGTTCTATTTAGATAATCACAATTGGACTGTGAAGAAAGAAAAGGACCCGGTGACTTTGTAAGTATGTAGTTCTGTGTCCGTCCCACTACTATCTGTCTTCGAATTATAGTAACCAGACACAAAGAAAGAGAAAGTGTAAAGACCGAAAAGCAAATCAGTTAAAACAAGATAGTATAAGCTACTTAAAACAAATCTTCCAAAATGTTTCTCCATTGCTGGTAAAATCATTGCACACATCTAAGGTTTGTAAAACGGACCGAAACACCCCGGTTGGAAACTACATCCTCTTTGTTACCTCATTGTCAGAGCACAGGGCCTTCGCCTAATGACTACCAAATGTCCTTGACCTTCCCTGACACTGTCCACCATCTTCCTTCACATCCTCTACACACTGACAATTTCCCTCCATCTCATGATGTCATGTCAGGATCTGAGGGAAGAACAAAAAAAAAAAAAAAAATGAAGTGATCATCCCATTAGGAATTCAGCTCTCAGAGCTTACGAGCCTGATGAGGAGCAGTATCCAAGAAAAAAGAAAAAACCCTTTTTGGTCTTTGCACCTACTTTTTCAGACAGTAGGCAGGGTGAAGAGGTGGGGTGGGGGTTGCGGGGGAGTAGTCTGTGTGGGTTGCATTTGATCAGACTGGACCTTTACAAGGATCTCGCTCAGATTTTCCATCCGAAGAAACCGAGGTGCTAGCGGACCATCACATCATTACAAGGACTTTGATAACCATACCTCTGTTATAAGGGAAAGTAGGCAACGTGCCCCGAAAAATGTGCACGTCTATCTGTGCGTGTACAAGGGAGAAACAGAATCTGTCTTTGTTTGGGCTGCCAGTTTTGATTGCTGAGCTTGCTAAGGTGCTGTCAGAACCTAAATCGAGGATTTCATCGTCGCTAAACAATTGGCTGTGTTTCTGCTTTCGTACTTACCAATCAGTTTTCAAGTTCCAAAACTCATCATTTGTGTCCCGTGTGCTCCCTGCTATTTAGTTTAAGTTATATGTCTTTGCTTTCAGTGTTCTTGAAAGAACAGTTGAATAAAATACAACAGTACTTGAAAAAGTACCACAAAAACTATTAGTTTCAGTCTTTATTAAGTGCAGCTACACAACATTAAAAAACTTTGACCTTGAATTTAATATTCTTTCTTTACAGGGACAATTTAAAGAGAGATATTTCAGTTTGGTGATCAGACTTTTCACTGAGAAGTGTTTAAGTAGTTTTTACTTACAGAAAGACATCAGATCAGACAAGTTCTGAGGTTGATCGGTGTCAACTGCGCTACTGAGGTCACTCAAAGCATTTTAATACTGTGTGTGTGTCAGTCACAATACTTCACCCTACTTCTGAAACAGAACACCCTAAGAAAAAACATTTTCACACTTGGTATCTTGAGTCTATGTGACCTTGTTCTTCACTTCACTTCGGTTCCGTTTAAAACAATCATCAAGAAATACTGTTTTGATATTTTTAACAAAATGTTCTCCTTTTGTCTTCCTGCAGAGTGTTGTCAAAGTCCAGATGACTCATTTTGCCCTTACAGGCTTTCCCTAATTCTGCAGCCAATAGCAATGCTCATGCAGCTTAACGTGTTTCCAGCCTCCACCAACTGCCTGCCCGCTCACAGCCGGAGCTGGCAGAGATCTGTGACGCACATACAACATGATCCATCAAATCTGGTAGACATTCCCTCGACGTAGCTATATGATATTGTTTCACAAGGTTTTTAACTAATGCAAGTAGTCCAGGGAATGAGAGAGTACCACAGCCCCAAATATTTATGCTCTCTCAACTATACTTCACCAGGCTGACATATTTTGCACTTTCTACATTACAACTCAGTGCTACGTGTCCTTCCTCAAAAATTCCCCATTCGTTTCATGATTTCACAAAAACATTTTCCCAATGGCATTGTGAAGTATTACCGTGTATTAGCATGTTCTTTGGCACACGTCAACATGTTTTTTGTGCTATTTGAAAAGCAGCAGCTGCCTCTGTGGTATCCCGCTGCAGACATCGTGCCTGTTCAGTGTTTTGCGTATGGTAGAAAGATTTAAACTTGTTCACATCATTCACGTAAGCATTTAGCTGTTACTCTAGACATCTTTTACACAGACCATTCTGCATCATGTATTTGGAGTTGCCACAGAATTGAATAAATGTGATGCTTTTGTTCATTTTGTTGTACCTACCAGGGTGTTTTTGTTTCTGTAATACATAATTTTTTTTCATATTAAGTGCACATTCGGTAAATCAAAACTACATTAAACAGATCAATTCTTATTGCAATGATTACATTTATATTCTCTTTAATTCAGGACACTGTTGTTGTCAATGGTTAATGCAATTTATACATAAAGACAAGAAGTAATGTTTGCATGTACAATATTGGATTACTAATTTTTGCTTTGTCTGAACAAAGCTGCACTTTAAATTACCCTGTGTGCTGCAGTCATGCACAAACCTTTGAAAGTTTGTGAATTTTTTTTTGTATTGCCAATGCATGTATTATTCTATATATGCATGCATGGGAGTAACTATGCAGTCAGACATATGATCAATAGAGCAAAAAGGCTTACGTTGCCACTTAATGTTAGTTCTGTTCCACCAGTGGCTTCCATAATGATGTATTACCAACATAATGCCTCCATTAGGAAAAAGTGTCATCTTACAAAATCAATACCGACATGCCTGACAGTCCCCACGAGTCTGTGTGTCCGTCTATTTGTCCCCTGCTAACTGGTCATGTCATTAGTGCATCACAGCGGCCGCTTCCCTGAACTGTTTGGACGGCTGTAACTGGAAGAGGAAGTTCAAATCAGAGAGCATGAAAATCCGGCTGATACCGTCTGCCCTGTTAATGTCGTTTTTCTTCCTGAGACAATCAACGGAAGTAAAGGACTTAAAATAATTTTTCAAGGAGTTACATCCTGTCTTTTATAGGTCATCACTGTGCTTGATGTTTTCCCACATATAAACTGGTGTTACACATGTTGACATGAACAGAAAAGAAACAGCTTCCAATGACTTTTAATGTTCCTTTGATGTGTTTTAAATGTGTTTCCAAGTACTTTTAACACAACTTGAATGGTGCTAGATAAATAAACTTTGACTTTGCTTGCATACCTACAAGTGTATAATACAAGCATAAGTATAAGCGAGGATTTCCGCACTCGTACCTCCCCTCATGCGTACATATACACACAGTCACAGACAAACAATAAGGTCCCCATGAAAGCAGGGCGGAGATCTAAGGAAGCCTAACACAGTTTGACAGTCAACAGCCCTAATAAAGCAGGCCCCACTGCAACCAAACACAGTGTTAATTGTAAATGTCAGGCAGAATTAACACAAAATTAAAGAGCTTCACTTTCCTTGTGTGTGTGTGTATGCGAGAGGGAACAATGAGTAGAAACGTAGCCCTGTGCAAGCTGGTGTAATCAGCTGGTTTCATAGCATCAATTCTGGAGAATTATAAATGTAAATGGAATATGATCTGTGCTCAAAATCAGAAAATTATACACTTTGACTGTATAAACAAATTAAACGTATGTGAACCATGTAACATTTATATCTTTATGACAAAAATACATATGCCGTTAGACTTGTATGTACTTTTCCACATTTTCCTCTTTGCTGTGATCGCATTGCAAATGAAATGAGTGATGATGAAAGGAATAACCCAGGGCTGGACCCTTCTTCTGCGTTCCTGCAGGACTGGTGTGGTATGAGTGACTGACTCGTTGGCTGGCTGACAGGCGGACTGTGGTAAACTGGCTTACTGCAGGGAAAGGGCCGGAAAGAGCTTGTCATGTCTCCTCAACAGACATGGAAACACACACGAGGGGAAAAGAAGAAATAACGGGGTGAAAGGGAGAGAGAGGGAGAGACAGTCAGACTGAGAGACATGGTGAATGTGACAGAGATAGAAATCAAGCTTTATGCACTATGTGGAAGCATCCATGCATGTACGCCTGATGGTCTCAGCAGAACAATGCTTTGTGCCATTTGTTGCTCTCACTTAGTAATGTCCCAGCTGCCGGTGGACTGTATTTATGTGCGAAAGCACGGATCTGTGGCCGTGTTTACAGCCGAGATCATGGTCCTTGAAGACTTAATATGGGCCTGCTTACGACTGTTATGGGAAGACTGCAACAGGTCCTGCAGCAAGATTCTGAAAAGTCTGTGTACTGTGTTACACAATACTCACTATAAGCTGTTTAAAGTTTTTAGCCGTGCAACAAATTGATAGCATGAATGGAGCAACAGGCAGAAAACTGCAAAGGAAAACAACAAATACAACTCATGATGATATAATTCTTTTTTTACATTATTTCCTTTGATGTGTTAAGCATGTTATTTGTTTTGTACATGGGTGAAAGCAATTACAGTAATTATTGTGTTGATACATACTGATTGAAGTGTATGCAAATGATTTTGTAACAATGCAGAAACCCACTTGAGGATAAATATAACCATCTTTTTTCAACCACTGTTGCAGCTGGAATGCTTCAGCGGCGACATCTATTGAAACTCAGCTGCTTAAGTCAATAGTGGCATTAACATGTGGCCTCACAATTCACTAAGGTCATGCCGAGTGAGAAGGCATGAAAAGTGCCAGAAATACCAGTAGTCAAAGAGAGACCTTGTCAGAAATGTATCCCTGTATCCGTGGCCCTCGACCTCAGTCATAAAACTCACAGACACAGAGGAAACCCGCCAGTAAATCAGCCTGTTGCTGCCTCTCACACTCCAGGTCTGATCCTGGTGATATATGGCTTTAATAAGTTGATGGAAAGATGGGGCATTGGAGAGGATGAAAGGTAGACAGGAAGAGAGGGAGAGTGAATAGGGAGGAACTTTTAGAGTGAAAGTGTAAGTGCATCAGGGGAAATCTCAACAACTTTCATAAAAAATACAAGTCAAAGCAAACCGCAGTTTCCTCGAAACACTGAATGTGAATTTCTTGTTATATGACTGATCACAGAAGCAGGACGGAAGGTACCATCTGGTGGTATTTCTATTAATAAAAAATAAAAAGTTGATGAAGTACGAAATAAAAATGGCAGGGGGTTTGATTGAGGTTGATTACAGACTGCTGTTCATGTCAATGAAAGCACATGCTGGATACATATACTTAAGAAATATTGTATGATCATTCTGATGTAAAAGAAGGACTGTATTTCACCCAATGGCGTGAGAGCACTGTTGGTGCCTGAATGTGTTAAACTGTTTGTGAATATGAATAGCTAAATGTAGTGGAAATGTCCAAGATAAGTAGAATCTATTGTGTCTTATCCCCTGATTGTTAAAGTTAAATAGAACTTTTCAAATGATTCCACTAGGAATATTTCACTATATTTTTTTTTTATTGCTTTGTCAATCCAATCTGACCTGTTGTGACCATAATAAGGAAAGCATAATAAACTTGAAATAAAACTATTCATCCACCTCCCAAATGTCCCCCGTTTTAGTGCAAAGAGGTACAGATCTACTGGGAAACTGTTTTCAATTTGAACTGAACAAGCTGAACATTTTGAGCAATTTCAGCATTATACCACCTCTAATGATGCCTCCTGGTGCAAAATACAGTCAAATGTCCAAAAACCATGTTCTCCATTTGCTGTTTTTTGCAGCCGTCAGCAAGTTTTTACAAACTTACCTGCACAGTATGGCTTTGATGCTCTTTCAGTGAGGTTCAGAACAGGTCTCAGGGAGACCATCTCAGTGTTATATCTGCAATTTGTTCTTTAAAAAAAACTCAAATTATTAGACTTTGTAAGGTCTAAATGGCTTCGATCCACAAGTATTATGTTTGACCTTAATGCGGTCTGATCAGATGTTGTTAGATAATTCAATCTTCATAGTGTGATCACACACTTTATTATTATTATTATTAGAAGGCTAGACACTAAAGACATAACATACTTAAGTGTGGGACAGTATGGTGCATGATTTTAAACCAATGTGACACCTTCAGCATTGCACATTTCCCAAAATCATTTGCCATTTTAGTTCTCTCAGTCAAAATGTGTTTTCTGTTAGACCAGTACGAGCACATCAGTGCACAAAGAACAGCTTTTCTCTGTTTAGATTTGTTTGTTTAGCTAATACAATAACTCAGAAAGTCTGCAGGTTCATACGTTCTGTCATAAACTTCCATCTAAATACCCTTTAACTAAAATCTGTGAGAACAAAGTATGAACTAAACAAAAGTCACATTGCTCCAAATAGAGACAAATCATTCAACTGTGTGAAACTTTGGGAAGGAGACAAAGAGCGTGCCAGAAGTGAAAATCAGATGCTTGTTTAGCAGCATGCAGTTTTGTCATGCAATCATCCCTCCTGCCGCTACAAGCGAGACTTAATACAGTAAGCTGTTAATGTATATGAGAAAGAGAGAGAGAGAGAGAGAGAGAGAGCGAGAGTGCTGACATCAGAGGGCTAGCAGTCCCCTCCACATCACTCAGCCTTCATGGAAAATCAATTCTCCCTGGTATGGACAATGGTGTCAACAGCGGGCAGCACCGGCCACTCTACAGCCTCGCTTCTGCCATTAACGCTAAAAGACCGAGTGGAAATAACATCCACTCTTCAGCTTCATCATTACACTTAAACTTGGACCCTCTTCTTAAAGCTTCTTGGCCTTGCTGCACTGCACCAAAAGGAAAAAAAAAAAAAAAAACTTAGCAAGAAAACAGCAAGTTCAGCTTCTTTTCATCTCATCTTGTAGGGTTTGTGGCAACTTAGAATGTGGTGACAAGCTCAAAAAGCTTACTCTCATGCAACGTTGGAGTGAAATCAAATAAATGAATCTAGGCTGTGACTCCAACCCAAGCTGCTGAGCTTGTAGTTCAGCCAGTAGGTGTGGGTGCGAGGGCAAACAATTCAAAATATAAAACAAATTTGCCAACAAAAATGTAATATTTGACAGCAAACCAGACTAATCAAACCTTTTGAGAATAACAAAGTCTTCTTTTAGAATCACAAAATGTTGCTACAAAGTTAAACACAACAAATAATCCAAGTTTCAGAGGACTGTGCATCACTGAAGCAATGACAGTGATTAGCCAAAGAAAACAAAGTCATTCACTTCTTATTTAGTTTTGTGTTAAAAAAAAACAAAAATGTGCTTTTACCTGATCTTCTTGAATGAATCACGCAGTACTTGTCAACATGCCCTTTTCCTCCACAAGTGTCAAACATACTCATGTGGACAGGACCACATCATCACCCTGGAGAGTGACTTCCTGTATGTTACTCCATTGGCCAGCTTATTGCCACACCCCTCTGTGTCTATGTGAAATTAAAAACTTGCAATACAAAATAATAAATGTCTTAAGTGTGTGTAAACAGTAGAAAACTAGAGCTGCTAAACTGTGTCTCATAGTTTTAAGGCAATGACTATAAAGAACTTGAACTTATATTTTTTAAAATAATAATAATAAAAAATAAGAACTAACAATTGAATTGAATTCAACTCAACTTTACTTCTATAGCATATCTATAGTTAACCTTGATCCTTCAAAGACAGCTACTGGTAAAACAAAACATTGTACATAAGTAATCACAGAACATAGAGCTACAATGAAGAGTTCAACGGTTTCAATTGAAAACAGGAATTAAAAATGCTTTTGGTATATTAATTAAAATTAATTTGTGAGCAGGTGCTTTTCAAGGATAAATTTGTATTGTTTAGCCTCAAAACACAGACAAAGGTTTGAGGGGCCATTCTTTAGGATGAATTAGTAGATTGTGGAAATCACACTATTAGGTATTTGTTCTATGACGTGTGATTAAGAAGGATAAAAATCCAGAGAAAGCGATGTGGTTTTCTTTCATTACACTCAGTCACCTCAGTGACTGTGTTGTTCCTGTCTAGTTCTATTAGAATTTGTGGACTTTCTGCCCACAAAGACACATTTTGGGTAGCTGGCTCTCTATCAGAAAACCGCTAGTGAGTAGGATATGATGATAGCTTCACTTTCCTTTATGTTGGCACCATTTGTTAAAGTGACAGAAGCACTCTGGGTGTTGTAGTCCAGGGACCAACGTGTGAGTGTGTGCTGTGATGATAACACTATATGTTACTTTGGTAATAAAATGATTGATAAGTCGGGATGGGTTAAGCTCCACAGAGATCACAGACATTACAGAGCCAACAAGCAGCATCTATCTATCTTTGAGTGTGTACGCTGGCACATGTGGCCAAACCAGTGTTGTGACAGCTGAGTGTTCCCTGCAGTGTTACACATGTACATATAAGATCTTCGTCGTGTCAGCTTTTCCTTGCTTTGTGTGTGTGTGTGTGTTTTTGCACATTCTGCACAACACTGGAGGAGTGAGGCCTTAGCTGTTTCCCAATCTGCTTTTTCAGACAGATAAATGTGGTGTGCAACAACGATAATTAACACATGGCATCACAGTGCTTTGTCAGTGAACTTTGAACCCAGGAAGTGCGCATACAAGGATGACATCCTCGCTGTAGTACAGAGAGGTAGCTGAGCGGAGCAGCGCAGTGTCAGGTCATTTAAAAAGCAGCTGCGCACAGTTGGAGGCTGAACATTTTTTTTGAACCAAAATGGAATCGAGGGGGGAGATGGAGGAATGAGGCTAAAAAACAGGCAGCAGTGGGAGTAGACATCCCAGCATGGGGAGGATAGGAAGTGGATTACACAAACGCAATTGAAAAAAAACATGCTCAAAAAAACTGATTAGAATGACAAATATCAAAACATATGAACCATCCACCCACGCCCATGATGAAGTATTGCTTGCCACCAGATAAAACATGTTAGTGTAACAGCGAGGATGACCGGATTTGGACTTTCAAGTAGGACACTTGGAATGACCTCGAGATATTGAGATGATACTTGAACTTCATTCAGGCATGCACTATAAATCTAAAGTATGCCTCCGGTGCATTAATCGAAAAAACTGTTATATAACAAAAATAATGTCTCCCGATAAGTAAAGACATAAATTCAGATGTGGTTCATAAAGGTGACGCATCATGATGACTAAGTGATGTCTTTGAGTATTTGTGGTACTAAAACGACTGGAATAAAAAACTGCAATTAAATAATGATCAAAATAGTTCCTAGTATCAGGGGGAAAAATATTATAAAAAATGAAATAGATGAGAATAAAATCATGTTCTGAATAACTCTGTTATAGGAAATCCAGCTCTCATAAGAAATTTAATCCTGTTTTCGTCAGTGTAATAAAGTAACACTAAAACAGTGGCCTCACAGAGATATTAGTTTAAAAAAAATTTTTTTTTTCATTTGATTACAAACTGTTCTGGTGTCTGTTCTCTTCGCTATGTAAGTGTAATATGTTAACTAACAAGGATACCTTTTGGGGATTATAATCACGTTCAACAATGTATAGTAGTGTCCTGCCCCAGTTAATTTAAGTACACGCTCGATTGCCACTTGAAAAATACTGAAAACTGGACATTTTAATGAATTTATGAAAAAATGTGGAGAGGTGGGGTGACGTTTTTTTTTTTGTTTTTTTTTTAGTATTATAAAACAATGAGGTATGCCTAATCTAGACTGCTAAAATGTAAACAAATGAAGACAATTGCACTTGTGCCCTTACTATCATCTCCTCCTTGCAGCAGCTCATATACACGACCTTGTGGGTGTGAAATAGTGGTTTACCTTATGAAGGTACATTATCACCTCAAATGAAAATCTATTTGAAAACCGCAGAGGTGACATCTTCAGTGATGGTCCAGGTCTGTCTGAGCCACAGAGAAACACTAATTCTTCCAAGAAGCCAGAAAGGGCTTCATGTTTTTGCCAATTGCACGTTGGCCCCATTCAAAGTGGAAAATTAATTTTACACATCGTGACTTTGTTTTTTTTGTTTTTTTCTTTTCCCATTACCTTTCAGGTGGAACCGGGCTTTCTGTATCTGGAGGTGAGGAGTGAATTTCAGCAGCGTGCTGCCAGGGCAATATGATGAATGATGCAGGCTTTAATCTCCTGCATTATTTCATTACTGTATGAGATTGTTTGAAAGGTTCTTATCTTCTTGGGTAAAACTGGCAAGGGCATCACACTTCTAGCACACCTGCCTACTATCTTCTTTTCTGTGGTTTTGAATTGCTTCATTATCCCTCCACGTGCATTCACTCTCTCCATACCTCCCCCATTTCCGCCCTGCTTCTGTTTTTCCCATCATGATGGTGGTTTCAGCACCACAAAGGTTTTATAGATTAAAAAAAAAAAAAAAAAGATGACAAAACTAGCAGCGGCTTGTCAGGAATACTGTGTTCATTGTTTCCTGACTAAAGGAGGGCAATGTCCTGTTTTTTCTCTGAGCACATCTGCCTGGGAACATCTGGCTAGTGTCAGCCTTTCAACATTGTGCAGAGCGACAATCACTCTTTTCCCTCTCTGACACATCTCATCTCCTCCCAGTCAGCACGCAAAGACGGCGAGCGGGAGACAGTGATAGAAGATGCAGACATTCCACTTTAAAGTCGCAAAACAAATCAACTTTAACCAGAGATGATTAGAAACAAAATGTTTTATTAGATGTGGCCAGAGTAATAAGGGGCAGGCTGGCTGTGTTGAAGGCTGGTTAACAGATGTGGAAGGTTTGTAGATAAAACGAGATAAGTCCAGTTTGCAGCTCAAAGAACTGATGCGATGAACTGTGTCTTGAGCTGGACGGAGTTTATTTCACAATCCATGTCAGGGATTTTATTACTCAGTAGCAGAATATCAAGTGTTTTGACACTTGAAGTGGTTTGCCTTAAAATAAGGTATTAAAACAATCATAATTATGGCAAAATAAACAAGGGATGAAAACTTAGTTGAATGTTTGCTTTTCTTTCATGAAATAACATTATATTAGCCTTTTGACTACATCATGTCAGGACAGGAATCTTCTGGATGTCCGGGATAAAGGGATTTATTTTAATGATAAGGCTGAAACATGACATAAAATATAAAAACCAACAATAGATTTTGTTTGTGCTGAGAAATTACACTTTATTTTGTTGTTGAAATATGATAAAATATGTTGAATGTTTGATGTTCTAAAATGACATCATAACATCAGTATTATTATTATATATTGATATTACTGAAATAAATAAAGAAATTGGCTATGAAATATTTTTATATGAACTCTAAACAGATGCAGACCAAAGTAATTGATACAGTAGAAAATACTTTATTTTACCTTATGTTGGAAAGTATGAGAAGACCAGAGATTTCTCCAACTTTTTTTTGAAAAGAGTGGCTATACTTCTCAAGATAAAATGTGGAAAAGTTTATCTGCTGTGAGTGTAGCAATAATGAAGAAATCTTTACCTTTTTCAATTACATTTAACTTTTTGACCTGCAGCCGTATTCATTCAGAAGTCACATCATTGGTGATACTTATTGTGAGGAGTACAAAATGTTTCAAACTAACGTAACGATAATGTCAGAGAACAATCTGGCATCTTTATAATGATTAAGATGTAAAACTCCTTTGTGATAGATGTGCTTATACTTAAGGCAGTGTTCAATCTCTGTGGTCGAAGGCCGCTTAGCATTTTTCCCAGTTTAACATATTTTAAATCAGGAAATGTGTCTTTGTGAAGCTCTGCATAAGTCACGACAACGAGCAGTCATGCAGGACTGAGGCCTTCCAGAATGAAGATTGGACATCATTGGGTTCCAATGACTAACAACAATGCTGGGCTGTGGCATTATTACATTATAAGACTTGATATGTTTACAAGGAAAACAAAACAAAACACAGGGGCACATCTAACATCCATTTTTTGGAAAATATTTTTGCGAATATTTATTATAAAAATATAAATGTTTCCACTACAAATCATTTTACATTAGTAGACAAGGCCATCTACATTTGCACACAGGAACTCTCAAACAAACACACAGATCAGTCTTGAGACATAAAATTAAGGATTTGAATATCGGGTTCAACAGTATTGCTATCTCAGAAGTTTCAGGTTTAAAAAGTAAGTCAAAATCCAAAACACAGACAGCAATGACACATAATTTACTCTATGTTCAGAAAAAAAAAGGGGGGGGGGGGGAAAAAAAAAAAAAAA
>OMNM01039399.1:0-14900 GCA_900302745.1 Parablennius parvicornis | reverse complement strand
CATGCTCAGTAGAGACAATCAAAACAATGTTTATATGTTTGTGCGGTATAAATAAAGTTGAATTGAATTGAATAACAATTTTACTTGGTAGTTTTATTTTGACAGTCACCGTAATAAGAATTTTACTTGGTGGTTTTATTTTGACAGTCACTGTAATAACAATCCAACTTGGTAGTTTTATTTTGACAGTCACTGTAATAACAATCCAACTTGGTAGTTTTATTTTGACAGTCACCGTAATAACAATTCCACTTGGTTGTCTGTCCACTAGAACGTCTGTGTTCACTCATTGATATTGTTTAACGATCATTGTTCTCTGCTGCATGTGTGCTTGCTTTTATTATTAAAACAAACAACAGCACCCACTAGTGGTCCGACATGCTAGCTACATCATTGTTTCATGTTGTTACCACTTCAATCAGGAAATAAGCACAGTGAAAAGACCACAGACGAGCACATTTTACAATACAGCAGAGAGAGGAAGAAGAAGAGGGGGGTTGAGGATGAGAGGAGGAGGAAGAGTGAAAGGAAGAGGAAGAGCTGGTAGAGGAGTTCATGGCCAAAGAAGACATGAACTCTTTGGCCATATATAAATGTGTGCTTGCCTGCGTGCGTGCGTGCGTGCGTGTGTGTGGGTGTGTGGCCCGGCATGTTAACAGACATTTTTTTTCAAAATGTTATCGATTAAATGCAAAAACTTTCGCTTTCACTTGAAATGTTGTCGTATAAATGGAACCTTGATAACTAACTCAACTACTTTTCAAGAAAGTAACTAATACGTTTCAGAGGAGCATTTGTGCTACTTGCACTCTTTGGGAAAATAGAAATAAAACATTTTTATGAGACTGAGCAATGACATTTATCTTCACTCAAATCCAGAATAACATGTTTCAGTTCAAAGTCGTATGATTGATTTCTAGTCACTTATATTTGTCAAACTATACATTTCATAAAAGGAGTAAGAAAGCGGGTCAAAGCTCAGTTTATGTTTTGATTTCCAACGTTGCTACTGGCCATTGCATCAGCATCTATTTACATCGAAGCTTTGAAGCCGGGCGAGTCACCTCTGCTGCCATAAATAAACCAACCAACACAGACAGAGCTGGTCACCCAGGAAAAGGAATATGAAAAGATTCAGCTGTGGGCTTCTGCTCAACACAAAATGTAATCCTGCATAAAGAAATGCAAGTGTAAAGCCACAGGCAGGACACGTAACTGGCCTCCACACTGGAGCAAGATGGAAGCCGTTCTCTGAATGCTGTGCAGGTGGAATGAAGCTGTTTCGTCTGACAGGTCAGGTTTCAGCATGAGATCCGATGCAGATCACACCACACAATGCGTTGCATTACCTGTGGCTGGACCGCTGGGTTGATGGAGGAAGCTCCAGTTAAGACTTCCAGCTTTCAATTTGGTTTCAACGTCACTGATCGACTGAGAAAAGCTGCTGAAGGCTCTCGGGGGAACATGGAGGACGTGAGAACTGAAGAGAGGTTCTGGTGCCCTGACAAATGCATGAATGTGGATAGATGTTACCTGGTAATGGAGTTTTGGGGTGTGAGAATGTTATGGGTTCGAGTCTACAGTGGAATCTGAATGTTCTCGCTGAGCCTCTGCTGGTTTTGTCCTACAGCCTCGAAGCAAGAGGACGCAGGATCGCTTTCAGGCAAGAGAGTCTCTTTGTGAAGTTTGTGACTCTGTCCACATGGAGATGAAATAATTAATGAAAAGTTTTCTGAACTCAAGAAATGAGTCTGCCAATAAGAAATCACCCCAAAAAAATAGAATGCAAAAAAAAAAAAATGGGGAATGAGACATGTAGAAATGCACACCGGACAGATCCAGAGTGTTATTGTGAGGCCTGATAGGAGTTCTTCTGGGAAATCTGGTTTCTTCCCACCAACCAAATACGTGTGTGTGTGATTTGTGTGTCTAGATAGACTCATGGTGTAAATGTGAGTCAGCCATTATGCCCAGTGAGACAAACACTGACTGATATCTGACTTGGTATGAAATATGAAAGATATCAGATTGCATTAATTGGGAACAAATTTCTCAGAATCCAGTTGGAAAAAAGGGCAAACAAGTAACTAATCACATTCATTCATATTTGTAATTTTTCAAACCAATAAAACCGTGTAGTGTGCGCAGGAAACAAAATCATGGTGTATTCCAGGGCTTCAGCAGAGAACTGAGTCATGTTATGTTCTTGATGTTGAGCTGATTGGATCACTGCAATGACTTTTCCTCAATCGGGTGCTTTGAAAGGGATAACAGACTCACAACAGCAAGAACACTCTGCTGCAGGCATGTAATTCATAGATGGAGTTGGTTTGGAGGTGAAGCTTGTGATTCACTTGTAGTCTCATAGTTTGGACGTTTGGAGCTCCATGAGCAAACGTCACATCGGGTTCTGTTCCTGATGTTTTCATCATTTTTGGTTTGATCAACCTTCTCTGTGCTTCAACAAGGTTTGCATGAGCACTCATCCAATAGGTTACACTATAGATCCTCAACTCTGACCGTTTCTAATCAATGGCCAGATGATTGGATATTGGTTGGACACTATTTTCAAACCATGTTTCTCAGAGTGGTATGTACTGGTATTTTTTATTTGTAAGTTGCTTTTCAATTATTGTACAACGAGACAAAGCTCAAATTCATAGTACTTTTAATGAGTGCCTGATGAAGGTTTGACTTAAAGTTGGGTATGCTCAGTGATTCCTCTGATCACAGCGACGCAGCAGGGTCGTACAGACGAGGATGACCTCCTAAGCATGCAGAGGATGGAGTCACCTGAACCCTCCGGGTGTATCATGCTGAGTGGGTGTAATGGCGAGCTGTCAGAGGTGGTGTGACGCCTCATTTCCAGGTAATACACTGAGTTAGAAACCTCTTTAATTCTTGTAGTTTGAGTGGAACCTCTCTTTCTGTCTAACCCCAATTACGATTCCTCCACTGCTCTGTTCCCTTGACAGCCGACCAATTATGTATTTTTTAAAGCTTTTTCAGCAAGCCAATCTGTCAGACGGCTGAAACCCTCCTTCTCTGAAGTGCATTAAGCCACAGAGCTCGCCACGGCTGTAGAGGTGTGAGGTTAATCAAAATAAGCCTCTGCAGCATTGGCGCTGACCCAAAGCTCTATTAATAGAAGCACCGAGAGCCCCAAGTGATGCCGCTGATTGTTGGTGGGGAAATTGAGAGCGAACGCTCGTTTACGAGGATTCCCCAAAGTCTGCTGCCACCCGGTTTCTCCCAGAGAGAGTAAAATGAATTAGAGCCTGTTTTCATCCCTGCTTGCTTTCTTTAATTCAGAAACCAATTACTTCAGATTTTCCACTTCAGGAGAGAGACTGTGAGCTGCAGAGATTGGAAAAAAGAAAAGTGGGATGTGAGACAGGCGGAGAGGCGAGAAAAAGAGCACAAAGACAATCCTTCTTGGAATTAGTTTCATATGGAGATGCCACGGAGGAAAGAAATCTGTGGTCTTTGGTTCCCTCGCCTCGTCTTGCATGATGAAATATCTCCCAAAGAAAAAATGTCCCCACTCTACAGCAATAAGTTTACCCAAAATAAATTCACCCCCGATTGAACGTGGCATACTTCCTGTGTCTTCATTTAGAAATGCATGCGTCAGCCTCCGATCTAAGTCCTTCTGCTGCCATGTTGTTGAGCTGGTTGCCATTAATTTGTCCCCGTCGGGGAAACTTCCTCTCTTATGCTGAATTATTTTTACAGCAGTGGAGAAAAACATGTATTTCCTCCTACATAAAGCACAAGTGTCATTTTTCACCAAGTCATGGAGAAAGTAATCTGATTAACTCTGAACACACATGAAATTGGGGTTTGAGTTGAAAATGGTGGAAAGACTTAAATATCCAGGTGGCTGAGGAATATATGTAATGTAACCACATTTCATTTGAATAAATACACTTTGATAAGGACTTCACTGATATCTTGCTGCTATAAAACTTCCACTCGTCTGGGACGTCTTTTTTAGCTTCTGGAGTGTTTCTGTGGGGATTTTCAATGTCCAAAATGTCTTGTTACGTTTATGTGGTTGATTTTATAAATATAATGTGGTACAATGTGTGATACTCACACTCCCACTTAATGCCTGCCATGCATTGTGCAAACATAAGGCCCGCGGGCCAAAACTGGCCCGCCAGGCTCCAATCGGGCCAAACCACCAAGAAAATTGTAAAAAATTTCCCAAGGAAAATACAAATTCTTTTAAACACATTTCTTCAGATTTTGGGACACAGCATGGCATTGAGGCACAGCTGAGATATCAGTGATGCTAACATGAAAGCTATCTGGTTTCTATCAAACGGAAAGCCATGCTCAAAGCCATTCTGGCTGCGGGAGACGGTAAAAACACCCAGAATGCAACAGCTACAGGAGAAGTGGAACTTGTACCAGAAGGCTTCATTAAAACTGGCTTCACGTTGAGGCTGTAGTCATTTTTTGAACTAATTGTTTGATTTTGTCACACTGGGGTCGGATAAGAGAGGTGAACTAAGAGATGCCTGACACCTCCAGAAAACTAACAAAAAGTCAGAAAATAAAATATCTGCCTGCAGTAGCATCGAAGTCTGTGAAAGCAGAGACGCTGCAGCTCAGGATGACAGATGGCAGCAGGTGCAGACCATCACACACTCAGGCAGGTAAAAGACGCCTGGGTGGGGAACAGCAATCAGACACGGGGAGTTAGGCCACATTTACACGTACCTGGGTATTTAAAAAACACCTTGCATTTACACATCAACGCAGCTTCGGAGCACAACAGATGATCGCCACAGTTTAGCTTTCGAAAAACTGTCTCTGTTTACATCGAAAGGTACATCGAAGATGGAGATTTTTGTCACAATTCTCAACATTGTTTTTTTTTCAGTATCTGATTGGTTATCATGGCTTCATGCGTCTCGTTACACTGCCCCCTACAGGTTTGCTTTCTCATAGCAGCTCTGAACCAGGTGGATATGTGGATCCTTGTCAATAAAAATATCTTTGTAAACAAAGAGAACGAAATATCAGTTTTTGTGAAAACCAGAGAATGTGTAAATGTGGCCTTCGACACAAAAAACAACAGACCAAACATCAAGCCTGACTGGTTTTGTGAAAATGTCGCCATTTTTGTCACATCTACTCTGCACCACAACAAAGAAAAATGTCAAAGTTTAATTTTTTCTATTGTTTTAAAGACTCAGGAATAAACTGAGATGAAGTGTGTTTGACACCAGTGATTTAACACGTGGACCGGGGGAAATATATCAAGTGAGCTGAACTGTCCGTCATATACTCTGTTCTTAAAATCTAATTAAGAATATTTTGCTTGATAATCATTAAATGCCAACTGACTGCTACAAACTTTTATCCCATTCAACCAACATCATTTTAATATTTAATATGGTTTTACATTCCCACATCCATCGAGAACATCACACATCACAAACAGTAACCACTTGAGAAGACCTTCTCCTGGGGGAGGGGGGTTTACATCACAGCAGCTACTGTGTTTTTGTCATTCAGCATCTGCAGAATAGTTTTACATTATGCATGATGGCAGGAGTAGATATATTTCTAACATTACTCCAAGATTACATCCTCCCAGGCTTCCTGCTTCTCTCCGAGTCTGTGATCTCCAGTAGAACAGTACAAGCTCTAATCTCTCTGCACCCCTTCATTCTCTTTGCATTTCTCTTTTCCTCATCCTCCTCCTCCTCATCCTCCTCCTTCCACAACTGGAAATGAACATTGAGACGTTTCCCTCCATCTGTGTGACTGCGGTTTAAATTTACACTTGTCAAGGAAGTGACATGAAGCCAAAGGAAGCTGCAGTTCCACTAAAGTGACTCGAGCTTTGTTAGATTCCTGGAGACACACTGAGAACACGGAGACACAATAACACGGAGTCCCAGGTTCACTTCAAAGGACAATGGTTTCACTTAAACGGGATACTTTTCTTGTGTTTCCCCGTTTACAAAGAAAATGTTGCATTTTGAAACTATTGAAGCCAGACGTCACAACAACAACAATAATATGTAATGAAACAGCTAAACCTTTTGGAAACTAAACTATGGCAACATGTTACCACAACCGGTGGCAACAGATGTTGCTACGAGTTACCATGAATTGCAATAGTAATCCTTGTGGCAACTCATTGCCTCGAGGCAACACATGCCCTCATGTTTACACTCGATTGTTTTAATGTAATTAATCCATAAAAAGCATTCTGAACAGAACATCGATCCAGACACTACGCTTTAGCTTCACGCTTGTTTGATGACGTGGCTTCAATAACATTTTCTGGTTCTACAGATAATTACACAGAAATCTGTGTTATTCTCAGTTTGATACGTTCAGTGAAGTCCACTTAACGTAATCGTGAAAATATAAAGAGCTTAGAAGAACCATGAATAAAATCCAAGCGGGAGAAGAAATGAGCAGTGTGGTGGAGGAATAGTTGGTGTCGTCATCTCACTGCGAAAATACGTCCGATTCGAGTCCCGGCTTGGGACTGTGTGGAGTTTGCATTTTCTACCTGTGCATGTCTGGGTTATTCGTACTTGTGAATGTGTTTGTTTGTAGTGTCTATATTAATAGCACAATTACAGATGTACAGGTCTTCTTTACAGTGCAGATAATTATAAAAACATTTCCTTGAGTATTACACATAATTACAGACCCAAGAATCCAGGAGTTTGCTTTCCACCCTGATAATGAAATAATTTTTTTTTAGTTTTTACTAGTATGTATCAATAAAACATTGAGTATGTGGAACTTGCACACAGTCGATAGTTTGACGTTCAGGTTGAGACATGCTCTAATGTGTCAGTGTCTCTCTGGCTCTTCCTGTTTTCATCTTGGATGAGCGGAGCTGAGCAGCTGTAGACGAGCCCCTCTGGTGCCAGCAAGATATCAGGACTCGTTCCCAGAAACAGAGACCTAATGTACAGCTGGCAGGGAGTCTGGGCTGTTCTGCGGATAATTGGATATTGTTCTATCGTCAGTGATTTGGGGGCAAATGTAGAAAGACAGCGTAGCGATTTCACAGATGCAGCCTGTCCCTGGACAAACATGATACCTCGCTGAGGAGCTCCGTGTAAGCAGGGAAAGATGAGGATTAGGAAATTAAAGAAAGTTTCTTCCTGCCAGGCAGCTGTGGCCAAAGCACCCATGGGCAAGGCATTCAAGACGTCTGATCCATCATTCCAACGAACGCTGTCGGTGGAAGGAAGCTCATTTTGTCATTTCATATTCAGTGTTACCTCGCGTGCCATACTTTGGTCAATTACTTCAAACTGACACATGACACTGCAAACTGCACCAAAACCCTGGAGGAGGAGACTTTCTGCAGAACCAGATTCAGAGGAGGAGACTCTCAAGACAGACTGACCTGTTCTTGGTACTTTGCATACAACCTCTGTGTACTTATGTGATGACAGATGAAGTTTTTACTCCATTGGATTCATTGTGTACGCTGCAAGAGACACAGACACAGTCCCAGACAAGGAGAGAAGCTTTGAGGAGAGTTCTGACAACACGTTGGACGGTCCTTCTCTTCTTTAGTCTGCAGGACTCGAGGCCATCAGTTTCCAAAGCGATTCCCAACGCAGCATTTTGTAAACAAGATGATTTGTCCTCAAAACTTTAAGCAGGATCCGTTGACATCATGAAAAATATGGACTCAGTCCAGATGTGTTTTCATTTACCTACACAGAAGCTTTTGTGTTTGCATGTCGTCTGTTTGATTAGTGGATGATACTGTGAACTCACACAGACAATGATTTCTAGGAGTGTTCTTTTGCAATGAGGTAGATTGACGTGCAAAATAATGTCTATTCTCAATACCAGAGAGTTTGAAGATCAAGATTTTGAGTTCCTCTCTTGTCCCTTCTTTTAAGAAAAAGTCTTAAAATTCTTTAATACTATCATGACTGCAGACAGTGAGATCTGATTGGATTTCACTTATATGGTGCTTTCCTGTTGGTTTAGCAGCCATCTGAAGAGCTTCACATACACACGGCGATCAAACCTGCAAATGTCCTGCAAACTGACAGATAATTCAGTGTAACTGAGCCACAGATGCTTTAAACAACATTATAATAAAAAAATTAAACTCAAACTTGTGAAAAGAAATAGGAATGAAACTCTCTGTGACGTTCCTCAGCACATGTTTATTTCTGCCTCTTCGTCCTTAATAAGTTCATTTAAAACTCACATAAACTCGGTGCTTGTTGACCATTGCTTGCAAATTGCTTCCTTTCCACCTTTTGTTTGTGCAGCCTGATTTAAAATATCTACTTTTAAACTTGAGTTTTCCCGTAAAATTCAAATTATAAAATTACTGTTAGTTCAACACAGATTATGTTATCTTCTATTAGTTATATTCAGGAGGAATTATGGATCTCTGAGATTACCAATGAAGAAAAATGAAATGACCTCTGATTGACTCATGATTCTTTCTTTTCTGTTGGAAAAGGAATCGTTGCTGTGAGTTGAGCATGGATCAAGTCAGTAGATTTATCATCCTGCATTTTATCTCTCAGGGGCTGATAACTGGGGTTTTCCAGATAACTCTGTCCAGAGCTGCTCCAAAGCTTCAAGGTGAAGGAGTTTAGGCTGCTTTAGTAAATCAGGACTGTGGCTGAAGATATGAGAGTGCAAGGTCACTGATCCGCTGCCCTCGGAACCTTTGGCATTCCTAAAGCTTGAGAGGGAAAAGATCCGTCCACAGTGGCTGAGCTGAGTAAAGCCTGGTCTTCAAGGTAAACCCTTCGCCAGAAGAAGAGGATAAAGGACCATATTTTAAAGGTTGTTAGGCTGGCAGAAGTGAGGCAGACCATAAAAGAGTGAAGACATTTTATGGGCAGCCGGGTGGCCACGCACAACTGAGGCAGAAGACATCCAGCAGTTTTCTTGTTAAAATATATCAGAAATGTTAAACCTTATGAAGTGAAAAGAGACATTTTATTAAAGATTACATTGGATGAGACATTCCTGACGTACTGTATGACTTCCTCCAGCAGTAGTTGGTCAAACAGGTCAAGTCATTTGGACAGAAGAATTTTTCATGAGCTCAAAGAGAATATCATCAATTTAAATGAATACGCAAAACTTTGGTTGTGTGTATATGAAACACGGTGCTCAGAGCCACTCAAGATGCAACCTTTTTTTTAACTGCTTCTAATGTGGAACTTCTCAAAAATACTCCCACTCCATTACCGTGTGTGTGGTTACATTCCAAAAATAACCAACAGCACCTACTAGTGGCCTGGCATGCTAATTTATCTGCTGTTTCCATGGAAACTGACTTTAGGTTAGATGGTCTTCTTTGTTTAAATAAGTCTATATTTGACACACAGCCAAAGTGATGAAAGTCATCAGCATTGAATTATCGTGTGTAATTGAAGTATTGTTCCACCAACTACTGTTGGCCACTACTGTTCTTCTGAGAAAACTTTGGTGATATTCATATACTCTTTCCCTAATCTATTGCTAAAAGTCTAAATATGGAAAGATGTTGCCACCAAGCTTTACTTGAATAAAAGTATAAGCCTTTGCTTGGCTTGTATTCAAAACAGTAACTGAGGGTTTCATTTATTTTGGCCTTGCATGTAAGTTCATGTTTGAGTCCTGGTCATTTTAAAGTTCAAGCGTTTCACTGCCACGGAGTGCACTGCACTCCTGGGAACACTCAGCGCTTCAGAAATGTTTTGACACAGTTTCCAGATCTGTGCTCTAGCCACAGTTTTAATGCTGAGGTGTAAAGAGACTTTCTGAAACTTCATGGCTGGGTTTGTGTCCCGACATGCAGTGTGAGTTGTGAAACTTTAAGGTACTGCCTCAATGATATAATTCAGGTTGAGTCCAGTCACATTAATGACACCTCTTGAAGAAGACAGGATACAGCTGAAGTTTGTATTGATTATCAAACAGATGTTTTAACTTGTGTTGGGTTGGATTGAGAGGCAGCGCTTCATCTTTAAACAACATACGTCCAGGAGACTGATCTGCACCAGCCTGTGGAGGAGCTCCTTCTATGTCTGGTTTCCAGTTTCTTTTCGACCAGAACAATCATCTGGATCATTAACACGACACCTGGCTGGTACCAGGGTTACCACGGCGTAGATGACCCATGGAGAAGAATGAACAGTGTTTCAGTGGGATTTCATGTGAATCAAAGCCAAATCGTGACAAATCATGTTTTCTTCGTAAGACTGAACATTTCCACTCAGGCATTATGAAACCTCAAAATATGTCTCAACTCAATTGTAAATACCAGGGAGGAACAGATACCGATATCAGTATTGGGTATCAGTCCTGGTACAGCACAGAGTACTCGTACTGGTCACAGATCCGTGATATGACCCGGGCAGTGTTACGTGACATAATCCGTCAGCAACATCAACAGCAGGTAGGCAAGAGAGGACGAGCCATGTCACGGTTAGACGTTTCTTTAATATTATGACAAAATCATGAGAAAGAAAATTTAAATGATTTTATGCCAAAGTAAGAAGAGGGGGAGAAAGACAGTTTGTACAACAGCAGTAACTTAATGAGCAGAGACCTTTGGACCAGCAGAGTCTGATGACGACACAGAGCCTGTTGGAGACGGGTCATAGCGATGCAGTGCCTTCTCATAATGTTCACGCAGTATCAATTAAGCTTTATAGTATTTAATAGGTACTCGTATTGGTATTTGTATCAGCAAGTTACTAAAGGTTAGTTCTTTGTACTCATACTTTTAAAACATGGTACCGGAGCATCCTGAGTCTGTACCAAAGCAAATCCACAAACTGCACAACCATAATGTAGTGTTGCCTCTATTTAAAATGGTGACAGTCTAAAAGCTGTTGGTAATTTGACATTGTTGTTATTTAAATTCGGCATGGTAATACTACAGGAAAATCTAAATAATCAGGTCTCAAACACAACCTGCAACAAATCATGGAGAATTTACAACATTGTCATGTTAAGAGAGGAAATGAAGTAAGAGATCACAGTTGTTGTTTTTCTATGCTCTATTGTGCAATGTCAATAATGAGAGAACGCATACTGCAATAAAGTTAAGTATAACATTCATGTTTCTTGGAAAAAGCACGACAACAACTCCCCTTGTTGTTGTGCTTCTCATCAGAGTGTTATATTGGCCGTCCAAGTTCGAACTCCAGGAATGTTCAGGCCACAGAGCCACAAACAATGCTGAGACATTAAATAAATGAAATAGCTGTGCGACCGCTCGCAGCTCACAGGGTCCGTTTGGCTGAATTTGTCCCAGTTGTCTGAAGCCTGAGGAAGTTAATTTGAAGCAACATAAATGTGTTGGACAACCACAAAGTGACCTGGAATGTGAAGTAATTGCAGTGTACAGTTGGGACTTCGTGCAGCCATGCGATGATGTGCGAGTCGGAGGAGTTGTTGGCATGAAGAATGCGGACGTTCACAGAACCGAGACATCTGTAATTGTCTCCCAGATGAAACTATTTCCAAATGAAATCAGTTTCCATAAATGATGGCTGTTACTCAGGAAGTGATCGTGCAGCAGTGAGATAGAAGGGGAAGCTTTGCTCTCAAATCAGTCAATGTATTTCAGCGTCTGTTTACACAACCACCGGGATCAGAGTCACTGACAACTTCAGTTTTTGTAAACAGCCTCCACTTTGAAACTTTTCGAAACTCTCTGATTCCATTGAAGTGAAGGAAAATGCAATTCTTTGAAAATGCAGCTACTGGTCCTGCGATCCACAGACATAGTAACTAGGAGTTCTGCACATGCTCAGTAGAGACAGTCAGAACAATGCTTCCTCCGTGGTGTCATGACTCCCAGTCCATACCCTCCTGGACTATTTACTTTTATTTTGACAGTCACCGCAATAACAATCCAACTTGGTGGTCTGTCCACTAGAATGTCCGTGTTCTCCCATTGTTAATATTTAGAGATCATTGTTCTCTTATTGTGTGTGTGGTGTCAACACAAATATAACTAGAGCTACACTCGGTAGAGCGCAGACCTTCACCAACGCCACATTTGTTTTTGGAACTGAGTTAGCCTCGCTAACATGATAGCCATTAGTTCATATTGATGCTAACTAGGCCATCAGGTAGCTATGTTACTGTTTGAAACTGAGCAGGGAACAGGCGCTGATCTCCTTTGATCTCCTCCATGAGGTGCCTCTTTCGTCTGCTTTGTATGGGAATTTGTTTCAGTTTTTGGGGATTTATTTGGAAAAAGTTAGCTGTTGATGTCACAAAATCTAATGGATTGGTCCTTGGATGATGATAAATCGTCCCTGAAGATTTCATGTAATTCGGGTGAGTAGTTTTTTCAAAACTATGTATGTATGTAAGTATGTATGTGTATATGTATGTGTATATGTATGTATGTATGTATGTATGTATGTATGTATGTATGTATGTATGTGTATATGTATGTGTATATGTATGTATGTATGTATGTATGTATGTATGTTTGTATGTTTGTATGTATGTATGTATGTATGTATGTATGTATGTATGGATGAATGGATTTTAAAGCCTTGCAGCCTCTCCATCATCTAGCTGAGCTGTTTCCATAGCGACAAGTCACATTTCACAATGTGATGTCACTACCTGATCTACTTAGTTAGCATCGATACTACGTATCATGCTAGCGCTGCTAACTCGGTTCTGCAAACAAATGTGGCGTTGGCGAAGGTCTGCGCTCTACCGAGTGTTGCTCAAGTTTCAGCTACATTTGTGAACCTAGAAGTGTTCACATATCGAGGGGATAAAAGTGCTCAACAAAAGCACAAATAACTTCCCTCCACATGATGTTTTCTGGCTTTTCTTGCAAAGTTCAGACTCTTAAAGAAAGCTCCCTTTTTTAACTGATTGTGAAGTCAGGACTGACGGTCAGAAGATGTCAAAATCGATCTGATGCACTTCTGGAAATCTTCCCTCAGTAACATTCATGGGAATCTCTGGACTGAAGTGGTAAATAACCACGTCAACCCTCCACAGGGACAAGAGTCAGATTTAAGTGTCAAAATGACTCAGCAATGATCAATTACTGTCACTGCTTCCACATCAGGTCCTTCAAGTCTGAGCATCAGTGCCTCCTCTGCCAGATCTTTCATCTTTCTCGTTTTCCCTTCTGTTTTATCATCTTGCAATTTGTATCAAAACCACAAGTCAGGATTTCTCACATAGCTACCGTACATCCTTCCTGCCTGAGGACACGAAGGGAATCGGAGCCTAAAATTAGACTTCGTTCTATTTTGGTCTGCCTTTGATGAATCAGCACTGCAGAAGGAAACAACTGATCCTCATAACTAATGTCCAGGGTGAAGGGGAAGATTGTTTTGGACCATCATCAGAGCAGCTCCTTCCAACACAAACCTCTGCAAGCTGGAGACATAAAGGGCGACAGAAAGCCTCCAACCATGTGTCGTCCAGATGCTGCACACGGAGGCAGGACGCTGGATTTCCTCTGTGATGACGGTCCAAACGGCCTGATCCTTCTCATTCTCTCACTCCTCAAACAAACGTGTGCGTGGGCGAGTATTTAACACACTATGGGGATTGAATCTGTTCACATTGTGAGGACTTTGTGCTAAAACACACAGTCACCATGAGAAGAATCTTAATTTTTAGAATTTTTATTTGTTTTAAAGGGTTGCTTCAGCTCATTGTTTAGTACGCTGAATATAAACACATGTCAACACTCTGTGAAGAAAAAAAGGGTCATTATGAAATAAATGGCGTTTTTAGACAGAATGTAAAATGATATTCATTTTGATTGAATAAGCTTATTTCACAGCAGTTCATACAACTCCTTACATTAAGCAAGAAGCTCCAATTATCCTTCATTGTTAAATAATAGGGATGAAATAAAACCCATTTCTTAAAGCACGAGTACACATACAAGTACTAACATTTATCAACTTGCTATTACCAAGTACTAATACGAGTATTTACTGTATCAGAGTCTGCAGTATATGACTGCATCTATGGTGTGCCGTGTCTTTCTACCAACTGTTTCAGGTGTGAGGGAAGTTAGCATTAGCATTGTTGCTACCAAGAGCTGGCATTAACGGAGTGTGGGTTTGTTGAAGTTGCCCATGTTTGAGCTTTAATAACTGTTCAGTAAAAAACTAAAATGTCATTAGATGTTTGGAGAGAGCACAGACTTCTTGACTGTTGAATTACTTTTGTTATCATTTAAATTGCCAATATTCTGCTGTTACTTTTCACATTTACATGTGTATTTGCTGTATGCAGAGTTCACATCTGCCTGTTACTGATCATTAAAACTTCAGCTTCAGGTGGGACATGAAAGATCCTCCAACATGCTGAGACCCCCCTCTGCCTCTCACCCTTCCACCTTATCTGAGGGCTTGCCCCCACTCTCCATGGCTCCATCAGGGGGTTTGGGGGATTAAGACCCTCCGGTTGACCAGCATGATAGTGAATCATGTGACCCTGCAGGATTAAACTGCATGCAGGTGATTTATTAGAAGAGATGTTCAAAAAGTCACAGCTTCAAAGGATCAAACCGGCCAAGCTGCTGAACACTCAGTGTCTGTGAACCTCAAGTTGGATGGAGAGATGTTCATGTTCGGGTGGATGAAGGTCTTGACTTTGACTGGTGCATTCTAACAAATGAACCAGCTTCGACCTAAACGTTTCCATTGTGGCTTTGCTGGACGTTTCTGCTCGTTCCTCCTGCTGGAAGATAGAACTCCTCCACAGTCTCAAGTCTTTTCAGATTCCAACAGGTTTTCTTCCAACATTGTTCTGGATTTCTCTCCATCCATCCATTAATTCCATCCATCCATCCATCCATCCATCCATCCATCCATCCATCCATCCATCCTCCATCAGCTGTTAGCAACTGAGAAGGATGGAAGAAGAGTGGC
>OMNM01039397.1:3948-20615 GCA_900302745.1 Parablennius parvicornis | reverse complement strand
CTTACAAAAGAGAGAGAAAAAATAGAACAAGAGTTGTTTTTAATCATCTTTAGGAGCCAGACCTCTCAAGCACATCTGTCTCATAATTAGTAAAGCAGCAAACACATGAATCATTGTATCATTCAGCTGCATGTATTTTGGAGCTGGGTGGTGTCATTCTCTGACATGGACACAAATATCAAGATGGAAAGGAAAGCATAGGGGATGTTCTAATAGAGAATAAAGATGGACTGCAACAATTAATATTGTAGAAAGCCCCTTTCGTTTGCATACATCTGGATTACGCAAACACTCGACACCCTTCCTCCCCCGCAGCCATTAGGATTTTGTGCATCAAAAGTTTTATTGAAATTTTGTTGTTAAATGAGCATCAAGGGTTCCTCTCAATGGCTCCACAATAACTAAAGACATTGCCTGTGTGCAGTTAATTGAGGGTAATAAGCGTTGGTTAACTAAGTAATGTAAAATTGATGAGGGATAATTAGACGTAATGGCATACAACTCTTTCTAGTCTCTGTCACCTATTAGCTTTTAGCAGCCAATCCTGGACTACGGTGGAAATCCAGTGCTGGAAGCAGACGCAGCCCACAATGGTTTCAGTAGGCCAACAATAAAAATGCATTCTAAATTGTTCTTACATCAAAGTATTAAAAGTATCCCATCCTTGAAGGAGAAAAAAAATTTTTCTTTGGGTTTTGGTGACTTTTACAAGCTCAGGTAGGACCGTAAAACAAACACTGTACACATCAGTCTTTAATCTATAAATGGTTTTGCATTCGCTTCAATAGGAATGTTACAAGGTCAAGGCCAGGCACAAGACAACTGCATAAGCATTGAGAAAATGACAACTACAGTTCTGAGGAAAGAAACCCATCTCAACATTCAGTAAGTAATGTATGAGACAGCAGTAATGTGTTACTTGTCAAAGGAAACATTTCCACTGCGATTATCTTTGTTCTCATTAAGACGGTAGAAAAACACTATAAAACACAAACAAATGCAGTATTTTGATTATGCCAACATGAAAACTACCACCGTTAACAGGTAAAATTGGGAAATTCATCCAGAATATGAGAGACTTTTTTGTGACATTTTTGTGTTTTCCATTGCAGTTTTTCAAATTCAGCCTTATATAATTCATAAATTGTCTTAAGCATTAAAAAGCATTCCATCCTTATTCATGAAAACAATTAAAAATGACAAGATTCTTCAATCTTTTTTGATTATTTCTTAGTCACCCCATCGGTTTGTGGGCTTGGACAGATCTAGAGTGAAGACTGAGACCAACAGGATCCACATGTTCCAACCATATGCAAAGTCCGACGTGGGGAAGAGGAGCAGTCCTGTAGTATGAGCCAGGTGGCATTGTGGGCTTGTTTGACAGAAATTTGCTTGAAGTTTGTGCAAGGTTAATGATCCTACAGCGTTGTGTTTTGCAAACTTTGAGAAGGCTCGTAATCTTGCCCCTTGAGATACCTTGTAAATGGAAGTTGCGGTACCATGACCAATTTTGCTGGCTATCCTGCCGTTGTACTCCTGCTGTGAAAGTTGTGTGTATACTCAGCAATTAGTCGGGATTTGACAGGGTGTTGAAGAGCAGCCAAGCTGAGGAAGGCATCACGAGGGGGTGTGAAGGGATCTGCATTTTTGCAGATGATGTTAACATTTGGCTTCATCACATGAAGACCTTTAGGATGCACTGGACCGTTTTACAGTTGAGTGTGAAGTGATTGGGTAGATAAAAAAAAAACTCTTCTCGGTCTGCGTTTATGGTTCTTTCACAGAAAGAGAGAACAAGCTAGCATGCCCTTTCAAAGGTTAAGAACCTTACCGAGTAGGAGTATAGTGAGTATAGTGCAGTTCTAATAATGAGTAATTAAAGGTGGCCACAATAAGACAAAGTCTCTCTGTTAACCAGTCAGGTTACGTTCTCACCCTCACCTACCGTCATGAACTCTCCATCATGACTGGAAGAATGAGAGGTATGGTATGGTCACATCCCATGCAAATTCCACCTGACATGTTCAACTCCAAGAAGTCTGTGGTCTGCCCAGGACCCGCTGGTGAGATTACTGTATATAATCCAGATAGTGTGACACTATCTGGATTGGGGTCAAACTATCTGATAGTTTGACCCTGTCTGTCACACAGATAGTGTGACAGACAGGGTCAAACAAGTGTGACAGACAGGGACAGACAAGGGTTCCCCCAAGGAAGTTTCGTGGACTGTGATGTCTGGCTTTGTTTAGTTTTGTTTAGTCTCTGTGTTCCACCACCACACCCCCAATATGAGACAAAAAACAAAATCAATAAATATAAAGTCAAATGTAAACTCACAGATCCTTCATGGATCAGCATTTAATGTGTTTATTTCTAACATGATGCTATTTCTACTGATATACTATTTCTTTGGAATTCAGTCTCAGTTTGTGCCTGTCAAAATGCTCAGACAAAAAAGGGGTTCGTATCAGAAACGTACGCCATAGCTAATTCAGTGATAAATGACAGTAAGTGTCACAATGCAAAAACAGATATCAACGTCATTTCTTATGAACAATTATTTACATTTTAATTTTTTAAACTGCCTTCATAAATTTGAACGGTTATCTGTTATGAGGAGGTTGTTGTTGTTAAAGCTCATTATTCATACACTTCAAATGTTTCATTGTAATCATGCTTTGGTTGGAACGCTTCCCACATCACTTCTACTCTAGTTTAAATAGCAGCTTTGCTAATGAAATACTTGTTCTACCTTCAAAAAAATTGCTTTATTTATTATTAGCGTTTAATAAATCCTGGTAATTTCAGGAAGAGTTTGACTTTATTTGAGATCCTTAGTAATCACCATAAAAGAAACAAAGCATTAGAAACTGTGTCTGTAAACCTCCATCAATGCACTGCATATGAGCACATTAAACTTCTGTTGTGACAGCCATCGATTGCACACTGACTTTTCTGTAGCAAAGTGCAGACACGTGAACCAGTCTGTAATAGAGGTGGAGACAAACATATGTTGAATCAACCAGGGAGCCCTCAATCTAACAATGTCTTTCATCATGCAAAACTGAAAATTGAAGTTCAGAAACAATCCTGAGAGCACTCAGAAATCACTTTTTGTCCTTCAACCCAGCAGTCTTTGAAGGCTGCATCTTATTTGCCCCCGATGGGTCAATCTGTAATGATGTTCAGGCTTTACTGTCTTTGAGCTGTGGTTAACCAAGGAAAAAACGCATTTCGAAGTGTTTAGGGATTTCTGGGACGGTTCCACGTTGTGGCTGTGCAGCACTGGGACATTGAACGAGGGGAGGTTCAGTCTGAAAATCTCAGACAGTTTTTCTCAGGACTCCTGGCTAGAAGTTTTGGATAAGTAGACAGAGCCAGAGGGCACAAAAGTAATCTTCTGCAGAGAATGGACAGTTGATGACACAGTCAGACAATATGAGCATGTGGAAATGTGTTATGGCTGTGATGAATAGCCGTGTCAGCCCCAGTGAGTAACCTTGAACCTCACTCAATAAATATAAAGAGGTAGGCTCTATCATTAGCACATTCAGTTCCCTCCCATTCAAACATGTTGTCTCTTAATCGCTTAATTATCTCTGCTTATTCATTAATGTTCCATTCCTTTGTACTATGATTTCTACAGATATGGCCTTTCAAGCCGGGATTTTGCAGAGAGACTTCAGTGTCCTTCAATATTAAGTACAGTTCCAAAATATGTGATGTGGTGATTACAGGCTGAAAAAGTATTTCATGATTTTTAAGGGTCGTAATATACAACATGTTCAACTACTAGATGCCACCGATAACGAAACAACTGGGGGACATTTGTTGTCAGTGCCGATAGTTATAACCAGTGGTTATAGGCTACTTGACAGCAACTTCTCACATCTGCATCTGTGCTACAGAGAAAAAATTTCAACTTGAGTTTTAACCAGAATTGCTAAGACTACAATGTATTGTTATTCTCTGTAATGTAGTAACATGTAAGTAATGTGTAGCTGGATTGCCACTTCTTTCGACAGTAACTAACAGACCATTTTGAAATTAATAATGATATTACAATTATGTACATTTCAGTGTTGGATTTTTCTTGTCTGCTATGAAAGCAGGTCAAACTGAGGATTAGCATTGCCTTCAAATGTTCTCTCGACTGAAGGGCTGCTCTTACAGCTTGAATGAACTTGTGTTTATCGTATGTGAGGTGCCGTCATTTATCCTGAAACTGGCTCGTTATGTCAGACTTCACACCAAATAATGTTCAAGTGTTGAAACATTATTGTTAGATTGTATAACAGAGCCTGCATTAACAGCATCAAATAAACATTTATAAGGGCTGTCTGCTGTCTGCATGTTGGTCTTTTGTCTCGGCTGTTCCATTGCTTATGTTTTCCTTGCAAACAAAGCTACAAAAAAACACAAAAAAAAACCCCATCTGAAACTGGTGAGGTCTCAAATAAACTGTATCGTTCTTAAGCTGTGTGCCACAGTACAACAAAATACAGTAATACAGTCTTGTGTATACCACACACATAGAAGGAGAATATTAACATACTTTTTGAAGTATGTAGAATATTTCTTGTTTGTGGTGTGTAGAAAATGTACTCTATCTTTCAACGTGAAACTTACACACACACACACACACAATTTAATTAATTTTTTTTTTCATTTAGTTTTCACAAACTAATTTTTTACATGAGCTCCATGTTACAATACTTCATTACATTTTAATTTGACAGAGGGTCCCCCTTATCCGGAATTAAATTTTTTAAATGGTTGTATAGAGAAAATTGCATAATGTCTCTTAAAATCAGGAACATGTGACACTGAAAAACGAATCCATGCATTTATTACTTCCACAGTAGACTACTCTAAGTCCTCACTCCAAATGACTGCTTTAGAAGTCTTCAAATGATTCAAAATGTTCCAGCAGGAGAGATCTCATCACTCCAATGTTAGTTTCTCTTCACGCAGCTCAAATGAATCCTGCTTTGCGCGCGGTTGTAGGACAGACGACGTATAGGTCGGAAGCCTGCAACCACTACCAGAATGTGTCCGATACTTGGGGATTCGTAGCGGCAGCTGCTGCTGCTGCTGACCTGCAGCCATCAGCTCATAGCCTGCACCGACGTGCACCGTGCTCAAGCCCGTGATCATGTCAGCTTCTCCAAACAAACTGCTTGTTTACATTTAGTGTGATTTGTTGGAAAATGAAAGACCACAACAGTAAATGCTAATCTTAAATGCTAGTAGATGCTAATAGATGCCAACAAGACTTATTTCAAGCTCCCGTTATAACATTACCCTCCAGGTGATCGTCTCTCTCCTTAGGTCATGACCACGTCTATATTCTCCTTCTCTTTTATGAGTATTTGTTTCCAAATGCATCAATGCCACAAGCTGCAGCAACCCACAATGTACACTGAATAAAGTAAAGAAAACTAATTTTACAGGCCACTTTTATCTTCAATAAGGCCAAATTTAGATAATCATAACCACGACTAGAATCTGCTCCACACAGAAGATCTAACAGCAGATCTCTAAACAGGAACACAGCACAAAGTAATTCACTCTTTGTGACTGTAAACCATAAACTGGTAACAAAACAACAGAAAAGTGGGATATGAGACATATGGGACTGAAGGAGTTGTGTTACCAGGGCAGCCCTACTTTTATCTGTTCTGGGACCTCAGAAGCACAAAAAACATTTGCACATTTATTCACTCATTTCAACATCTTACATAATTATTCCCATTTGAGAAACAAGTTCAAGAGAGCCAAATATAGAGGTTAAAAAATGAATAGTGGAGCCATGTGTGGAGAGAGGGATAGTGCACAGCTATAACAATTTTTTTTTTCTTTTTACAGTTTATGGGGCCACCGTAGGGAGAAGAAATGTCATCAACAAAATTTAAACTGCTCACCAAAACTCCCAAACAAGACGCAACATTAACTGCAGTGAACAAACTGACATTTAAGATGCAACTACAACTCAGTGTTTAAACCAACGGTATTTCATGAAACCATAAAGTGTGTGCTTCGATTAATGACTGAATCTAACTCTGTGAGACAATATGAGTATTTGTTTTTTTTTTAATGGGGAATTCCATCAAGAAACAACAAGGTGATTTATTTCAGTGCACCGAGCAAATTTTGTTTTGCAGTACAAAGCAATGAAGGGGTGAACGACACGTTATCAGCATTTCTCTTGACCTGTAATAAGTCAGTGTGGAAGTGCAGAGCGGCAAACACACATCGGGCAGAGTTCAGCTTGATGCATTTGACTGCACGTAAAAAGCAAACAGGTTTTGCAAAACTGTAACAGGTGAAGTTCTATGACCCAAGCCTTGAGTGGCTTTTTAGCAAAGTGCAATTTCCTTCAAACGGTTTGTGCAGACATTACAAATGAGTACTCGCCATTTTGTTGTTGTTTTTCTTAAGGACAAATAACAAGACTAGAAATGTGTATGGAAATATGTGTTTGAAGCAGCTGAGACTGGTCCCAAGGTGGCACAGCTGCTGGAATCCAACTTTAAAACTTTAACAAGAAAAAACATATCAACATTGTTACATTTACTATATTTTGTAACGTAATACAAATGGACATTGATATTTAACCTCATTAGATTTAAAGTGCTAAACCGCTTAAAATAGTTTAGGAAGAAACATTGGTCATTTCCAAACAACCATCAGAGTGTCACATTCATTTATCCAGAAAAACTGGAAAACATCATTGGTAATAACAATCAAGAAGATGTCGTTCTGTCCGTCACTCATTAAAAGCGATGGATTTTGTAGCCATAAACAGCTTCCACAGCAATTGATCCGTCAACCTGCCGTTTGCCACATACAAAGCGCCATGCACAATAAAGCACAAAGGCGTTATGTTGAAGGATATTTCTTTTTCAAGTACATAACATGTCGGTACTATTGTACACGACAACTTTGTAGGTACAATACGAAGAAAAAAGACGTTTCAAGGATATATTCATGTTTGTTTTCAAACTGAAACTGCTTATATTCCCGCACTTATAGTCAGTTTAAAAAAAACCAAAAACAATAACAACTTGTGAAACAGGAATACCGACAAATTTTGTTTGAGAGTTAATTTAACAAATAATTGAAGGAATGATCTGAAATTGTTAAAGTTTTGACAGAGTATAACAAAACTATTTTTTTAATGTGATTCCTTAAATATGTTGGCTAAATTTAAATAGACTGATATGCTTCTAAAACATTGTACCTTTCTCATTAAATGAACAGCCAAATTATTAGCAAAATCGTAAAACTCGGCAAACCACAACATAAGACGTGTGCATGAAGTTAAATTAAAGCTTCTCTGATAATCACAAGCTGAAACTAGACATTATTTTTTGAGAAAGCACAATTTTGGAGCAGAGCTGGGCAGTTTTACATTATATAAATATATCTACTGACTCTTGCTTTTGATTGATTGTTAAAAGTGTCCCAAATAAAAAAAAAGAAGACTTTCTCAGCAGACTTTCATTTGTGTTACTTCACTTTGGTCATTTGAATTTCAATTGGTCAAATGATACTGTAATATAATTTAATTGGCATTTTGGTCTGAATGACAAATATAGTACACACACAACATATTGTTTGAAATGCTTGAGGATTTGTGTGTTCTTGTCATAAAGCTACACAAATTATCTGTATACTATGTTGTATCCAACAACGCCCCCTTTACCAAATCACTAGTGAACATGTCCAGGCCTCCATAAGTGCATCAAGACTATGACATCATGCTAGGAAATGCACTGTACCAAGAACCACAGGCACACAATTACCCCACATGATTTGATATGTAGACGCCAGGCAGACATGTAGGAGAGGTGTTTGAAGACGCGTCCATGACAAAAACAACCTTCATAGAAAGCCGGCTGCATATGAGAAATAAACTAGTTCCCTGAAGGCACGTCGCTGTGAGCCGGTTCTCAGTGTGCTTCTGTGTAAAAGACGAGTACGGGTGACGCTGGTAGTTTTTGTGAGTGTGCTACTTGTCGATCTGTGCTTGCGTGGTGTGGGCTATCAAAGTTATGAGAACGAGAGAAACAGTGAAAGAAAGTGATTATGGCAGCCAATAGGGGTCCAAGGGGGAGAGTGTGATTAGTGTATTAAACATGCATCAGAGCCCCTCCAAGCTGTCTCGGCAGAAGCATGGCGCCGAGATAAATAGCTTTAATATCCCTGTACTGCGATAGTGGCGCAACAGTTGTTTCCCATTGATAGCTTAGGGGGATGACAGACGTAGACACCGACCTTTGGAAAGCAGAATGACAACCCCCTGTCCTTTCTACCCCAAAAGCTTGTGACCCATTGAGGCCCTGAGGACAATGAACCAGCAGCACCACTGGGAAAAGCCCATGTATGTTAGATGAACAAAGACTGACTAATGCACTGTTTTCCCTTTTCACACCCTGGCGGGGGGTAATCTGACCTTCTGCCTGTTGTTTCAATGTGGTGAAAGCAACAGCATCAGTAAGACACTGACCTCTGCAGCCTTGTCCTCCGCGTCCCCACCCCCACCACACAGCTCGACACTCCCGCATTGTCCTCAACAAAGTCTATCTGAAGTTACTTAAACACACTGAGGAAAAACGGTGACACATAGGTTTGATAAATGTTTGAATGTTTTCTCCTTTCATTTTGGTCTGATTCTTGCTCGCTGTCAACGCAGCTAATTCAGCTGAGGAAATGCTGACGTTGTGTTATCAGGTTACCGATATCCTTTAGGAAAACACACCATTACTCTTGAAAGTGCTAAGATGTTGCTTGTCATGACGTTTTTCTTTTGTGCACAAGAAATCCAACATGTGTAAAGATTAAAGGAACGCATTGATTCCACATGCTGCTGCTTGTGCTTTACTACTCTTGATAGAGCCTTTGGTATGTAGACATAATCAGCCTGAATAAGTGCTGCTGGCTCTTTGATTTTAAAAATAAACACCGTCGCCGAATCCTAATTTACATCACTGCTGGGTAACTGCCACATAGCTCACACCCTCAAATGGACAAATCAGCCAAGAAACACACAATCAATAAAAAAGAGATGCATTTGACGTAAGCAGAAATAACGTCACCTCAGAGTATAACCTATTTAGCTTAATGAAAAACTGTGATTTCTTTGATATTTTGTATAAAGGTGTGGATTGAATCTCAAACAACAAAGCTTCAATATCATTCTAATATCAGCAAGGTGTAAAAATGTATGTCCGCTGGTATCAGAGAAATCTGAAGTCCAATCTCCACTTTTTCTGTCTTCTGTCTCGAGCTATTGACACTAAAAAAAAAAAAGCACAAAGTAATCTCAGTCATCTTCCACTTTCTATATACCCTCTATCTCTTTCCCTTTTCCCTTCACAAAAGACGGATTTGAGTTGTTCAAGTGATAGCTTGAGTGATGGCCATCTTGGGAAATGAAATATTTGTTGAAACTCTGTGCCCTTGAAAGTTAATTCACAAGAACACGGGTGGTATGGTGGAAACCGTGAAGGAGAACAGTAATGGGTTTTCTATCTTACTTTGTGACCTCTCTCTTGTTTCTTCACTTTGCTGTACCATTCATTTGAAGTTACATTTTTGTTTATTTTTTTAGATAAAAAAGAAGTTAAAGAAAAAAAATAATTTTCAGGATGACACTGAGTTGAAGGTTTTAAAAATGTGTTACCATCAAATGCATCATTTAAAAAATATGACTGTAATGCAAAATAGACCGAAAAGCAATCTCCACCGATTCCAAAAGATTCTACATATATAATGAAGCCCCTCTGTATGTAAACAGCCTTACCTCCTCATCCTCACATTATTATCCTTTTAATTTGGATTTCATCTCTCGAGAAGTCCATTGAACGAAAAAATCGGCAGCTAGTTTGCTAATAGATCAATTGTCTGAGTCATTCTTCCAGGCAAAATATCAGACTCGATCGGTTGCTTCACTTCTCCGAATAAAGCTGACAAATAAAGATGACTGATATTAGGAGCTTGTTGAACTAGACATCCATCTTCCACCGATAAAAACTCTGATCTCTCCAAATGAGTACAATCAAATCATGCTGTGCACTCTTGTGATGAATACGTATGGTGCTTCAGCCTCAGTGGGAGAACGGCACAGTACCACCAATGATCAAGTTATGTGGCGCAATGTTACGTGAAGGACGTAGGAGATTTATGTTTGGCATGGCCCACAGGTTCAGGAGAAGCCAGACACATAGGGTGTGACATGCTGCCATATGTTTTCTGTGATCTCTCCCACTCAGGAAGGCACAGACGATGACGAGCCAGGTTTGTGGAGGTTAAAAAACAGTCACCATAGCAAATGTTTTCAGACACAAAACTGTCAGGAGTCTTTTTTTTTTTTTTTTTTTTTTCCAACAACAAATCACTTCTTTAAAAAATGTTAAAATGTTTGGTTGAAGGATGAAGTATTCGCTATTTTTCTTTTTCTTGTGGTCACAAAAATAAATCAATGGAACTTGCATTGTAAATGTAGCCTATTTTTTTTTCTTTTCTTTTTTTTTTACACATCAAACTGAAACTTTTGCATAATATCTGTTGGTTTGTGTTATTGCAACCCAAAACTTACCTTATATCTCCCACTGTTTCTTTAATGCGCATGTATACGTATTTTATTTTGAAAAGCATTTTATTTTGATAAGAGAAAATGTGTATCATCTCTTGGTGAATTGACTTGCTGTTGTACCACCAGTGGTTTAAATTACCCTGTAAAAACTAAGAAAAGAAATATTGAAAGATGGTTTTTATGTTGGAACATTCTCTTAGTGAGTCAGTTAAGTTGTAATCACCATGAGGGTGAAAATGCGAATGCTCGCGTGATGCTAATGGTAAGCATGAGTAACAAAGTGCTGTTTAAATCAAGTAAGAAAAAGGTTGTTTTTTTTGCCTTTTGTGTGCTCTGGCAAAATATGATTTGTGTCATAATGTTGTTATACAGCACTTAATATGTTTTTGGTGCTATTTTGACTAGTTCTGAGGTGTATTGTCTGCTAAAAGTGCACCTTAATGGTGTTTTTCTAAGGATTTTCTGATAAAAGTTAAACCTTTCTCTTGTTCACTGAGTGTTTGGATTTATTTTTTTTTGTTGTATTATTTCATACATTGTATCGCACTCATTTGAATATAATTCATTAATAAGTTTAGAAAGAAAAATATTGAAAATATAAGAAAGTTGCAAAGATAAAGAGATTAAAAAAGAGTATATATTCATTTGGTTATTATCATGGGTTACAGAACCAATGATACATGTACTCCAATGTATTTTTATTTTGAAAACATGTATGTACGTTAATGTTGTTTGTATTACAATAATGGTAGAAGACCTTGGATTGAAGATAGGATTGTATCATTAGCTGTGTACAAGATTACAAGTGTTGTTATTCAGGCTAGGTTTTAATGACTGATTGAAACTATGAATGGAACCCTGGATTCTCTCCAGCTGGAGATGGCGAGCCTGTAAGCTGGACTGTGAGCTATTTTGGAGAACACCATTCTTCTTGTCTCACTTCAGAACCAACGGAGTGGTAACAACTCATCACAAAGAACAGGAACATTCATAAGTCGGAGTTCATGGAAACTGAATACCACTTCAAGACTCAAGGTACCATTGTGCTCAGCAGAAGGACTTTAATTTGATTTGTGTTATATTTTATGATAACTGTGTTGCCGGCTTTTTTAAACGATTTACTCTTTTATATTTTTTTTATACTAAATGATCATTCCATTCAATTCATCTCCTGCCTCCAGCCATTTTATTCTTCTCTCACTCTTAATTCACTGTAGCCTCTGGTCCAAAGCGCTCGTTAGTGAGCATTACCATTCTTGAATTGAGGGGTTACATTATTACTAAAATCAATAGGATTAATGCACTTTAAGGTCATGTTTAATATGTTCAATATTTGTTGAGTGAAAACGAAAATGATTTGCTGCATGTTGAGTGTTCAATTACAAGACAATGGTGCTCAAAGCCACTGAAAACTCAACTTTAGGAAAATGGCTCCCAAGGTAGAATTCTGGAAAAAACATTCCATGGAGGAAAAAGCAACTTTGCTGAACTGCTGCTTCTGCTCATGTGCGGCTGTAGTAAGTAGTTCTTCTGCACGTGCGCCAACAGATCTACAATGACAGCAATAGCGGCCTCCGTCGTGTCATGACTTGAAGTCCAGATTCTCCTGGACTTGGTAGTTTTATAGTTCACAGTCACCGTAATAACAATCCAACTTGGTCGTCTGTCCATACGAATGCTCCTGTTCTCCCTTAGTTCAGGTAAATAGCATGACTGTTTCTTTAACAATTAAACAACCAACAGCACTAACTCCTTTTTCCTATTTCTGTGCAAACAGACATTGTTTTGAAAACATTGTCATGCAAACATGAACTTTTTCTGAAAAGAGAATACAAATAACAAGTTTTCACTTGAAATGTGTAAATTGGGGCTTAAAAGAATCACAGTAACTCGTCGTACAGCATTGATCCAAATTGGTGACACTTCTTGGAGTGTCAGGCAGCTTGCAGCGCAGGCTTTTTGTTTCAGTGTAAAGATGGCAGAAAGCCACAGTGTGGACAAGAAACCATACTGAAGACAGTCGCTGTATGTCGACAAAAAATAATTACCGCCATTTTACTGTACTGAACAGTTACACTGTCTAATTGCGGAATCTTTTCACGCGCTGCCCTGCCACAGGTCTGGATATCATTGTTATATAAACTGTAAATGTCTTATATCTTCCAGTAATATTTTTACATTATTTTCTTTAGCTCTTTGATTTATCATTTGAAGATGTAAAGTGGAAGATGTAGTTTAATTCCATATGATGGGTAATGATTCTACCGAGGGCTTGCAACAAATATTAAAGCCATGAAAAATGGAATTTACAATATGTTATCAAGACTAAGCGCCTCGGATTGTTCCTAGCTTGAAATCTTTATATCATTATACACAATAGCTGCACTTTTGGAATGATTGTGTGCTTATTTTGGAGAGTGTGCCATTTCAGACATATCAGATGAAGCCTGTTGCCGTAGCTCCACCCCCTTCCTCTGGAGGTTCCACAGACGGGCTGTGGATGGAACAACCACAGCTCTGGGAAGGAAATGCATCATTAACAGTGCGTCACCTGGGAGGCTTTCTGAGGAAAATGGCCAAAGACAAGCAGCTCATTGACCTCGTAATACTGGAAAAGCTGTCTCATCAGTAAGACTTTGCTTTAAACACCACAGTGCTTCCTCAGTCAGGGCAAGACAGTGGCAAAAAACACATTTATCTAAATGAATCTGCAGCATTGGAATTTCAAAATGAAATGTGACACTGATGAGATGACATTTGACAACAGAGAGCGAGAGAATGTGTACGGGACCAGAAAAACCTACATTCACCATCATACACTCCATTTGCCATCAAAATGTCATCTGTGATCATCGCAGCAGACTTTTTCATTGGAACCAACCTATAGAAGCTACAGTACCACATCTATACTGAGGAAATGTCTGAATAAAGCTCAACAGGCTGCCGTAACGCCCTAAACAAAATGTGCGTTGAAGTACGTTTTCATCCATCGTCTCTCTCACACTGGCCAGCGGTGATTTATTTAAAGTGCAGTCCTGTTCAGACTAAAGCTTGACTGTGAAAAAAACACTCAAGCCTGGCAGAAAAGAACTGTTTCCTGTGTTTTAAGAGACTTTTATAGCCGCGTTCAACAAACACTAGTACAACCTGACAAGACGCTGCTAGCCAATCTAAATTCCTTCGCTCCACAGACAAAGTCCAACTGGCCACAAACCTGGGTGTGGCCTTCCAGTAAAGCATGGAGCCCCATTTGCCTTCATCCTTCATGCATGTAACAAGGTGCTAAGACAGTTTGCTCATAGTGACGAGACAGCAGTGCGCAGCTGCAGTGAACATGTTGGACAGACACCTAATGACTTTAGAGGAATTTAGAAAACAATGAAGTTGCTGTGATGTTCATCCACATACGGGCCGCACTGTGGTGTAGTGGTAAGCACCGTCGTCTCATACCAACAATGATGTGGGTTGAAATCCGGGCCAGGCTTCTCTGTGTGGACTTTGCATGTCCTCCCTATGTTTTTTGTTGTAAATACTCTGGAGATTTATATACCATGGCAAATGTCTGCCTATATACACAGCAATTTTTTTAATCACTTCAACATCTTCCTTAAACATCCTACATCAAACATTGACTAATGCGCTAGCGAACAAATTTAAAAGGGGCTGCAATTCAAAGAGGACAAACAGCCTTATCGTTGTCCCTGACTTTGAGTGTAGGACACCATGCTAACATTAGCTGCATAGCGATTGACCATCCGGTCACAATGTACAGTAAGTCAACAAGACAATCTCAAAGCACTGTTTGTTGGCTCACTAGGGAAATTACATCAAATTCTCTGAAGGGCCTATAGAGACATTCAAACATGTAATTACAGTGCAAACGTGAACTTTTCATGCCCAAGGGAATGTTCAAAACCCGATCGAATAATGTGACAGGCCTACATATATAGCTTGAATAAACTACATCTTAATGTCAATGGAAAAAAGAACACTCACACTAGTGTGGCGTTCTCTCATTAAATGATTCTATCAAAGAGGAAGCTAATGACAACACAAGCCACATTTCTAGTGTTGACACTCCTGTTTAAGAAAGTGCTCATGTAAAATGTCCGTACACACTCTCGTAAAATCGTATTGCTTGTTAAACTTTGAGTCCTAAGACGATTCTCTGTCTGCACTGAGTCCTTGGGCAGGAAAACAAACCAAAATTATATTTACTGTGCTGGGACTTCAATGATGTTTCACTTCAAACCCATTTTCCCTCTTCCAGACAGCCAATTGCCAACCACAGACATGAGTAATTGGCCAAAAGTGTCAGTAGTACATCGGAACCACCTCTTTGTTTACACTCCTCTCTTTACAGCTCCTGCAGATGCAACAGCAGTGCTGCGTTTTCAGTAGTAATTGTGAGAGGTGAGAGGGCCAAGGCTCTCTCTCAGGCACCGAGGTGGCTCAGAGGTGACTGCAGTTCCTGGACTTTTGAAGAGCTGTCTGCTTGAAAGGGAAGTTGACCTAGACAAGACAGGAGCCTCTCTTTGCCTTTTGGGAAGCGTGAAGGAGGGCAAAGTTCACCGCAGTCTACCCACATAGCATTACTAAGACCTAATGGCAAATTGTCACGACGCAAAACATCTCAACCACAAAGAAATGTTTCAGGGACATGGGCAAAAGCAACTTCTCCAAGGTTGGACAGTCATTGCCAGAGGGGAGCTTCGAGTTGATTTCAGTGGGACCGCAGTTTATGGTTTCCAGGCAAAATAATCTCAGGTGATATTTCTGGCATTATATTTTTTTTTCCCCTTCAGTAAATAAAGGTGTGAAAAGTGCCCAAAGTAAAATTCCTGTTTTCATGCTGCACTCTATGTTCGTGTATGTAATTAGAAATGTACGTATTTATTAGGGCGATTGTAGGGATGTTCATGACGTTTATTCATTGTGTCGACTAAACCAAAAACATTTAGTCAGTCTGGTGTTGATGCTCAGACAACAGACATTTTGCACAATTTCTAATAAGGTATTTTACACATTGTACTTGAAAAAAAAATGCTTGAATTAAGAGCTTTTAATCACACTCTACCCAAAAAATATATTGGCTTTTAAATTGCGCTGAGGCATTGTGGATTTAGGCTCAACATAATTCCTGTATGTCATGAAGACTTTACCTTCCACAAAGTTAAGTGGAAGTATATTTTCTAGGGTTGCAGTAACAATGAACTGCGTTTTTTTTTTAAGAGTTTCTGTGTAATGATGTAAAACTGGCCTGAGCGTGGCCACCAGCCGCTTCTTGTACAAATGCCTTAGTTAAATGGTCATTTTCTTTTTGAAACAGTCTACATACATCTTTTTTTTTTTTTTGACAAAAGACAACCCCCACTGATGTTTTAAGGGGACATTTCAATAACTCTCCACGGCTCTGAATTGAATGGTTATCCTTATTAGAATTGCATTATAGCAAAGTTGCATTAGTCATTATAATGTAATTTTGAGCAGTGTAGATTTGCACAATTAAAATAAATAAGTAAATAATACATTTGCAACTATTAACATGGTTCAAAAAAGAGTGGGGGAACAGAAATTAATTTTATTCTGCCCCCGATTTAAATTATGCCTTGACTCTATACAAAATTAAGCATATAATTGCAATAAATATAGTTATAAGTTTAACCGGTAGATAGTGTTAAATACATAGACATATAATATATAAGTAGACAAAAATCTATCAGATATACAAATTGAATCATGTCCAGATTTAATATAAAATAAATATGTTATTTTGTCATTTTTATATAAAACATTGCTTTAAAGTTTATATATTGCAAAGATTTATGTGAAACACAGTATTGAAGTATTTACATAGCATACACTCAGAACGACAGAAACAACAAATGTGAGATACAAATACATACAAACCAATAACCTATAAATACACACCTCACATGATTTGTACGATCATTATATTCCGTTTTAAACAAGCTGTGATACTGAATCATTTCATTGTTGTTCAAAAGCATTTTTCATCATCATTATCTTATTTAACTGAAGTTAGATAACATTACATTATACTTAC
>OMNM01039395.1:0-14692 GCA_900302745.1 Parablennius parvicornis | reverse complement strand
AAAACCAAACCAAATATTTTCACTTTGGGGAGAAAGAAAGAAAAAAAAAAAATTCAACCATGTGTGTTTTGACTCGCTGGTTCTTTGGAGGAGGAAGACCCCCCTGAGTGATGAGGCAAACACACACACACATACACACACACACACACACACACACACACACACACACACACACACACACACACCCTTGAGACGAACTGTGCTCTTAATGCTGCTGAGCTAAGCACTTTATACACACACGCACACACCCTGCCTTTAATGTAATTGTGTGTGTTGCCACCGCTAACAGAAAGGCAGTGTGACCTGCCAGAGTATGAGCCCACGGCAGTAATGCGATTACTAGTGTATGAAGCGTAATGATAGACGATGAGAGTGAGACAAAGAGGAGTGGATTGAGTAGAAGGAGAGAGGGAGAAACAGCAGCAGGTGAACTAATGTAATTGCCATTAGATCAATTTGATGGTGGTCAGAGATCAGCGCTTGTGATGATAAATATTGATCTGATAAAACCACTGAGGCAGAAATATGAGCTGGCAGAGTGGCTGCAGCTTGAAGCCTGGGGAGGAGGGCAGCCCATGGGCAAGGCACCAACCCGCAAACCGCAGAGACATGTTGGAGTGGATTCTTCAGCATGAAAAGCTTTTTAAAAAGGTGACAAATTTACCCCCAACAGAAGGTTCTCCACCTGACTGACTCTTCCAGCTACGGCTGTTTGTCCGGGTCATTGCATTCGGTTCTGAAACAGGTTGGCTAAAACCCATCTATAAATTATATAAAGTGGCTTCATCCAATTTAAGATCACAGAGCTCTGGAGCTGTTCCCATTTGGCATCAAAGCAGAAGACTGAGGTCGCTCCTCCATCATGAGTCCAACAACAGTCTTTGATTTATGGAGGGAAAACCCATATTGACTGTATACTTTATTGTGTGTATTAAAGGTCCTATCTTATAGAGCTTCTCAACAACTTCACATCGATGTCAGAGGTCCAACAACATTGTATTTCTCCAAACCCAGCCTTGGTCCTGATTTTCAGCCAGTCTAAAAGTGCATCTAGTGAGTTCTACTGAGAACTCCTCTCAGTTTCCCAGTGTTTCACGTTAAGTGGTTTCCTTGTTAACTGGTGACAGTTAAGCGTCACGTGCTACTGTTAATAGCAGAAGTTAAAAACCTGACAGGACTCCACAGCTGTCCTGAAGAATGCCATTTAAAAACATTTACAATGAAGTGTTGTACCTTTAGTGAGTCTCATTTATATATCTGCTTTTACTAGCAGCAACAATGGACACTGTAGAAAGTCGGTCACCATTTAACAGGGAAACCAGCTGATCTGAAACACTGGTACAATGCCTTCATGTTTATGGAGGACTTATCACTGTAAGTCCTACAAACACTGTCGTTGAACCAAATCAGTTTGAATCAGAATCTTACGCAGACAAGGCTCCTGAAGATGTTGAGTTAAAAATAGTGAGTCTGAAACTGTTAATTTGGTCGAATGTGATGTTAGTTAACACCAAGGAGCTAACGCAAAGGTTTTTCCATATTGTACTAAATTTATTCAGTGTATCAGTATTCTTTATAAGTTGTTATCTACCTGTGGGAGGGTCGAAGTGACTATCCACTACCATAGGGCGGTTATTTCCCCCAAATGATGTCATGAAGGGAAAATGTCTGAATCGCCTGTATGAGCACACATGCATTAAAAAGTGGAGCTAGCAAGCGAGGGAGAGGACAGACCTTCTTCACTTCTGGGGCCTCATACACATTCCATTAGAAAGTGAATTTCCCATAATATGGGACCCTTAAAAGCCATTTGTAGTTTTCAGTAAAAATCTTTAGAAATGGTGGAAAAAAAAAATAAAAATTAACAAATGTGAAGGTAAGTGACAGTTGATGTGGCTCAAAATGATGTAAAAGTGACAAAACAGTTAAAAAGGAAAAGAAAAACAGCGAAAGTAACAAAGTGGGTGAAATTGTAAAAAAAAAAAAAAAAAAAAAAAAAAAAAACTGGTGAAAAGTTAAAAACTGAAACACTAAAACAGCTGAATATTAAAATGGTTCAAAAGAAAAAAAATGATAAATTGGCCAAAGTGGGTTAAAAAAAAAAAGGAAAGACACAAACTGATAGACAAACTGTTAAAAATGGCTACAATAACTAAAATGGTTATGAACCTTGAGAAATACCACAATAACATTTTTGGACATTATAATAAAACTACACGACTATAACCTGTCTTTTCCTTTTTTTAAAGGCTACAGATTTTTTGTGGCGCCAGATGACATTTATTAGGTGGAAAAGGACAAAAGCATTTCTTTTATACGTTAATGTTACCAAATGTCCAGACAAGTGATGGAATTAACACATCGATGGAGGCCCCGTTGATTGGACTAAATGTGGCTCAGGACCGATGAGGATGAGGAAGACGAGGATTTGAAGTTCAGCCTGGTCTGTGACAGATTTCCCGACTTTCCATTTGAAGCGGGCGGGCTTCTACAAACGGTTCTGCATGATCGGCTGGAAATTGAAAATGGTAAAGAGCTCAATAGGCGCGAGACTGAATTCATACTATATTCCAAAATGCAATTACAAGGCTTTTAACCGTTTGTGTGGCCCAGAGTCACCGGCTGTGCAGAGTCCTGCATAAATTAGCAAACCTGGATTCTCCAGAGAGAGAAGATGCTTGTATTTTAAAGTCAAAACAGCCACATTGTTACAGGGAAATAAGTCCAATCAAGTCCTCGGATGACTTTTACCAGTTTAATGTGGATGTAAGAAATCTCACGAGAAAATCAAACTGCTGAGGTTGAGCCGGTGGAAGACTGGAGGACCTCCAGGTGGAGAGAAACCAAAGAAAGAAAATGGCTCGTCCCTTTACGAAGGTTAATTTATTGGCGACATGGTGACCAGCAGCAGCAATACAAAGTGCAACGCCTCACAAATAAAGTCGACGTCCCGTCGGCTTCTTTTCAAAATAAATATATCAGAGGTTCTCAGCAGAAAACGTTCCCACTATATGAAGCCATCAGTCCGTGTGCAGCAGCAGCAGCTTTTCCCAGTTCGTCCCTCATGAACTGAAGTGACAGAACATCTTCTGCTTTCCAATCAAACACTTCCCAACTGCTCGCAGGAGTCCCGGGAACATAACATTAGTTCCAGCATCGTGGGAAGAAAAAACATCCTGCACCGCTTTTAATCTTTTTTTTTTTTTTTAACTGTTTTCTTCTTGTGGTCACGCCTTCCTTCCGCTCGCCTTCATCATTGCCGTGAGGTAGAGGAGTTGCAGCTTCATCCTCTCCTGCACACTCACAGTCTGGAGGAAAGACAACAAGTGAAAGCAGCTTTAGAAACACACCGAGCGGGCCTGAAAGAGGAAGACTGCAGATCTTTATGCACAAACTCAGGTTTCGTTTACACGTTTTCTCGTGGAAACCCAAAACATTTGTTGCATTTTTTTTTTTTTTTTTTTTTTTTTTTTAAGAACGGCTCCTAGGGTGGAACTTTAAAAAAAAACAAAAAAAAAACACCGTGTCTCTGTGGAGAACACAACTTTTCTGAAACACTGCTACTGTACATGCGCTCAGTTTCAGTTTCCACTTGAAACGTCGTGTAAACGAGGCCTCGGTTCAACATCCTCCCCTGAACTGACCCGAGGAAGAGCGTCCGCCTTCGTCACGATGGGAGCGTGCTCCAGGATGCTGTAGATGTTGAAATCCTCTCCGGGGTCGTCGGCCAGCATGTACAGCTCTCCGCCGTGGACGTCCGACATGTTGGCCTGGACGGAGACACGAGAGGCGTCACGGACGCCAGGAGAAGGATCCTCACCTGGGGAAGGTGGCTGCAGCTACCTGGAAGGTGGCGGGGTCGAAGCCCACCCACAGAGTGTATCTGTAGTCCCAGGTTCGCATCGAGTAGCCCATGACCTTGATGTCTTTAAGGAGCGGGAGGTCAGAATCCGGCTGGGAGAGGAGGGTCAAACGTCGTTAGGTGGGGGGGGGTGTTTTCATGTTTCACCTTCAGCGTCCTGACGCCCGCACCTGAGGAGTGTCGGCCGGTCGAGGGTACTGGCTGAAGGCCATGTGCTCCTTGTTGGGTCGTTTCTCTCGGTGTCGGAAGGTGTGGGCCAGGTTCCTTCCCTCGGTGCACAGCTCCACCTGAGAGAGGAGCGACGAAGAGAAAACCCCCCTTCAGAACTCAGACATTCCCACTTTAATAGAAACCAGTTGAATCTGGCTCTTTGCAAAACTTCCAAACAAGCTTTGTTTCTCAGAGTTAAGTAAACACGATGCGGCGGCGGCGAGCCACGTCTGCAGCCTGCGTCTCCTCCGCTTCACTGTAAATATTTGAAAATGTTTGTTAGACTTTTGAGTCTGTAAAATGTGCTCTGCTCAAGAAGAGAGCGTGGTTGAAAGAGAAACCAGCTGAAAGGAAACGATCACATCGGAGGGGAAATCCAAACATTCCCACTGGACACAGATAAAGTCAACACACTTTAATGTTCCACATTAAACAAGACAAAAACTGCACTTTTCATTCCCTCACCCTATAGAATAATAGCCAATAACATCCACTTCAAATGTAATAATTGATATTATTGTAATAAGATTAAAAGTTATTGCATTATTAAAAGAAAGTGTTGAAGGTTTACAATGAATTAACGTTAATTTATTCTCATAATTCAAATTTTTGTTAGAATAATGGCTCAAATGTCAAATGATACTCTTGGCAAGTTATTCATTATTGGCTTTTATTTTGAAGAAAGACAAAACTACTACATTATTGATTACTGAGGAAATTATTCAATTACTGGCTTTATTATAGTGAAAAAGTATAAATAACTACATTATTGCTTGAATTACTTTTATCTTGAAGGGACGTTTGCGAATAGAAGAGAGTCGTGTCGTGGCTTCTCTCCGTCGTTACCTTTAACGAGACTTCAGGACAGGGACATGGAGGATTCACTCCAACCAGGGTGGAGATGGTTGGGAAGACGTCCACCAGCTCCACCATGTTCTTCACCACTCGGTCATGAGAGTGAAAAGATGCGCTGCGCTCTGATTGGCCGAAGACGTCGATGAAGGGGAAGGTGAACTCTGCGAGACGATCGGAGGTGACACCGGGAACGTAGAACATGAGGGGAACCTGAGTGGCCACGTTGAAATTGGAGTATTTTGCCCATTCGCCGTGTTCACCCAGCGACCAGCCTGCAAGAGGAGACGGAAAAGAAAAAAATAATCTCTGGATCTGAAGTAAACCGTAGAAATATTTCAGGAGGAGTCAGGCAGAGGAGGACATTCACAGAAAACTTTTAAGTCACAAAGTTTAGAGGAAAGAAAAAAGAAACCGCTTCAACGAGAAGGCAGCAGCGTTTGATGTTACCACACTGCCACCTGGTGGTCAAACAGCAGAACAACATTGACATGTCACATTCTCCAAAGAATTCAACGAGATCCTGATGGATCATCACACACACACACACACACACTGACTGACCGTGGTCGGAGGTGAACACCACCAGAGTATTGTTGGACAGTCCCTGCTCGTCCAGTGCAGCGAGCAGACGTCCCACCTGAGCGTCCACGTACGACACGGCGGCGTAGTAGTGCTGACGGATGAGCAGCTGCAAGACGAGACAAAACATTAAGACTCCTCTTGTAATCAAACCACGAAGCTGAAAAGAGAGCGGAGAGCCCCGGGACGTGCTGCCACCTGGAAGTCTTTGGGCAGTGGTCCGTACGGGAAGCTGGCGTTGAGCTGCTGGACGTCGTCTCTCTTCCTCAGGTCCATCCAGGGGGTGTAGGCCACAGGGGGGAGGAGCTTTGGGACGTTGGGGTCGGGCGCCAGAGTCATGTTATCAAGAGGATACAGGCTCAGGTACTCCTGAGGAAACAAAGGCAAGAAAGGATCATGTGAAGGTTCCTCACGTCCCTAAATGCATCACATCTCAAACCGTTTTAACAGTTTGGCCAATTGAAGCAAATTTGTGTCAAATGACACAGGGCTAATTTGCATGACGTGGCAGGAAGCGGCAGCCACACTCAGACTCCCTGTCAACTTGGCTGCAAAGTGCAGTTGGTAAAGTACTAGTATTAGTTAAATCCTTTTTTCTTTCCACTCATGAGACACAAATCGTCCCTCCTTCCTGCCTCCAGTGAGGATCATGGTCAGGTGGTACCTGTGGGATCCTGAAGGGGATGTGAGGTTTATGAAAGCCCACGGCCAAGAAGAAGGGCTGCGCTGCTTCGCGGCGGCTCTTCAGCAGCCTGACAGCCTCCGCCGTGCTCTCCATGTCGGGCAGGACGGCTCCCGGCTGCTCCGAGACGTTCACCGCACAGAGCAGGTTTCTGTGGAGAGCTCCGTCTTTTCCTCGACACATCTGGAAACGGGATCATACTCATATTCAATTCAGAGTATCCAAACTCCAGCAGTGACAATTTGGGGTTCATTAACTTTTAATATATTCATGATGTTCAGGGCGAGTTCATAACCGCTTCCAGCTGGTGAGCTCTGACAGCTTCACATGATAAACCTCAACATCCTGAGGTTGATTTGCTGGATAAAACCTTGATCGTGGGTCTCAGATGTCACAGTCCATGACTTGAATTTGATGTCAGAACACAACTGGTTACTTTTGTTTGGTTCAAAATTTAAATGGACATTTCATCTGCAATTCATATGGATGGCAATAAAGAGAATAAAGAGTAGTTTTAGAAATAAAATAAGAAGTACATACTTTATGCACTTGAAAAAAACAAACACATTTTAAGAAAAGCTGTTGATTTTTTTCTTTCCTTTTTTTTTATTTTACCGTTTGAGCAGTGACGTGAACCCGGACATAAATGGGCAGAATTGTATTATTTTGAGTTTTAATAAACAGGCTTTATAATTGACCTCAGGTGTCCTGATTAACATTAAAAACATCCAAACAAGTCAGAACAAAGTAAAACAGGTGAATAATGAGAGATCTATAAAGACTAATTAATACGTATTGTACATAAGTTCTTGATGCAATACTTTACTTTTTCCAAACTACTTATTAACGGAAGTTACTTTAAGGAAGTGAAATAGTCTCAGTTGTCTGAGGATCACTGGTCAAAGTTTCATAAGTACTTTCTCTGAGGTTTACATTGAACCTAATTTAATCTAGTACGTTGTAACCTGAGCTGAAATATTCAGAATTATCAAGCTTCTTAATGAAACATCAACACAGAAAACTGACAAAGTTAAGATTGAATTAACATGGAGCTGATTTTAGGACGATTTAAGAAAGTCATCCAAACAGCGATGAGAGGAGGTTATGATTCTGCTTTCTGTTTGCAGATGGTTTGTGATTTGAAACACGAATGTCTGGTTAACGGACGACTCTGAGGTGAAGGGTGATGAGGTTCTTTAAGAAAAAAACTTCTTCCAAGACAAGACAAACACGCTGAATCATAAATATCAGAGAAATGATTCTCCATACCTCCAGATTCTCGTAGTGGTAGGACGGTGGGTGGTATGCAGGGACAGACCAGCTGTAGGGGAAGTCGTCAGTGAAGTTTGACGCTATGCCTGAAAATCAAAGACGATACAAATCATCTTGGATGCGGCTGTTGAGTTTGAAAGTCTGATTTTGTCTCTCTTACCAGTTTATTAGAAAACAATTTTTTTATATACAAATATCTTAAAAACTTAAAACTAAAGAACCGACACCACCTGGGATATTCCTTCATGTTGTACAAGCCTTAGACATGTTTATATAATGGTCATTGTTCTTAATCGAGTATTTTCTCATTTCAGTCCATTTCCTCTGCATGTGTGTGTTTGATCTTCCATTGAGAAAACCTCTTCCACAATCTTTAGCCACTGATCCTTAGTTGATGCTTCTTTACCCAAAGTTCTCCGCCTTGCTTACTTGTTCACAACCTAAAAATATTTTTACCAGATATTTCTCACTCCGTGGGTCAATTTACAAAGATGTAGGACCAAACAGCAAAGAGTTCATGTCCAAGTATAACCTTAATTCTTCCCCCCAAAACATTATCCCCATCAAATCCAGCTGCCCTATGCTAAATATGAAAGGTCAGCTCTTTCCAGAATTCTTTACAAGTTCCTCAGCTGTTGGTCGAGTGGTGCATTTCCACCATATTGGACAAAACATTGCAAATTTCTACTTGAGGCTCGTTTTCCTATTTTGCTTTAATACATCTCGTCATGTTCTGATCTTGTGTCTTTAAAGACATGTCACACGCCATGAACCTCAAAGAATAGATGTCTGAGATGGAACTAAATTAATCTTTTAACCTGATCCGGAGCCACTGGCTGGGCGTTCTCACCCTGGTGAAACACCTTGCCCACAGACATGGTGACGTAGCCCTGAGACTTGAGGTGCTGTGGCAGAGTGGTGTAGTTCCCAGCGTGGACCCTCCAGTAGGAGAAGAAGTCGTACAGCCTGGTGGTGTCCGGTCTGCGGCTGGTCAGCATAGACGTGCGACTGGGCGCGCACACAGCCTGCTGAGAGTGAGAACACACATATACACACATCCAGTCAGGAACAGTGATCTCACTCCTGAGGCAGCAGGGACCCGAACCCAGACTCCAGTTGACCCACCTGGGCGTAGGCATTCAGGAAGAGCTGGCTCTTGGAGGCCAGTTGGTCAATGTTGGGGGATTTCACCACAGAGTCCCCATAACAGCCCAGAGATGTACGCAGGTCATCTGCTATGATGAAGAGCACATTTTTCCTCTCTGAAAGGAAAAAAACACCTCAGTAAATGTGTTTCAATTCTTCTCAAACGAACCCAGCAGAGAGAAAAAAGACCTAATTCAGACTGGAAACTCAATTAGGAGTTAATTCAAGCATCCGCTGCTAAGTAAACAGACATGACACACTCATAAAAGGCTAAACTCGATTAGATTAACTGATTTAATCAGAAATCAACAGATGACAGCTTCCTTTAACTCACTTTGTCTTCACTCACCTTTTCCAGCAAAGACTCCAAATGTGAGCGTGAGCATGACAATCAGGAGAACACAAACACGGACTAGCAGACACATGTTCACCTCCTATTCGACTCGATTTCGCCCAGACTTCGTTAATTTTGTGAACTTTGTGGAGCCATTCTGCTACAAAACCACAAACAAAACTTCGTGCGAGTAGATTTTAATCACTTCCGGATTAATGCGTCAATAAAATTCTGCTTTCTGATTGGTCCATCAGGAACAATGTGTTGAAGAACCACGATTTGATTGGTTCAATGTCCTGTCGATCATTTCTTTAATAGCCCCGCCAATATAGTTCAAACATTATTAGACATATCTTGTTAATCTTAACAATTAAAAACTAATCTGAAAAAAACTAATTTCAGGAAGCAAGAGCCCTTATATTTCCATAACCACAAATTAATTTTTGTGGCCACGAATTATTATTTTGTAGCCACAAAATACTATTTCATGGCCACAATTTAATACTTTGTTACCTCCAATTATTATTACATTGCCATAAATTACTATTTGATAGCCCTAATGTTTTTAGACCTGACATTAATTAAAAAGCAATAATATACAAACACTTTGAATATAAAAGTAAAAGAATTAAAAACAAAATAGAACATGTTTCAAATGGTCATCATTGTCATTTTCTTGAGAATTTCTTTAAAATCAAATCCTGTTTTAATGACGAATCTTAGCAAGTTAAAGCTTCTGTCCTCTCTTCACGTAGGTAAGGCACATTAAAAGACATACATGCCTACATGATTTGAATTGTATTAAATGAAGCTATAACTGAAAATAATATGGACAAAATAATCTAAGAAAAAAATCGTCAAATTTAATTTTTGATTTTCAAACTATGATTTTTTTTAAAGCACCATAACACACAAACACACACACACACACACACACACACACACACACACACACACACAGCGATATTAATATCTATATCTTATTTTGAAATACTAAATTTGAGTTTCATGGCTCATTTCCGCTGTTTGTGTTTCTACGTTAGTGTGAAGACATCTCACTTTGCACGAAATCAAATTTGAAAAAATATGACAAAGTGAATATTGTTGAGTACACGGGCAGAATTAGTTTGGGGGAAAAAGGCCGATTTAGCATATATTTTTCTACCAGTTTTCCAACAACTTCCAATCAGAAACTAAAGTTACAAACTGAAGCGTTTGCTCGGAAGCTGCGGGACATAGTCCGTGTTTGTAGTTGGAGTGAGATGTCTTGCACACAGAGCATCTCTGAAAGCAGACATGGCGGAGTCGATGGTGAAACGTAAGTTAGATGGAGATAAAGAAGCTTTAAACCAGGGAGTTAAAAAGATGAAATCTGACTCTGGAAACGGTGCAGAAGCTGCAGGAGAAGCTGGAGACACAAACGTCCTGTCTGCTTTCCAAACATCTGCAGTGTTAAGTGATTCTGCCCGGGAAAAGAACATCTTCCTCCATGGAAAGGTATCGAGGAAAAGCCTCAGCTCATCTTATTGTTTATTAGCTTAATAACTGTTTCAATATGATACATTTGTAATGTTTATAGACTCCACACGATATTAAACCGAAGAAAGAATTTAAATTTCTTCTCATTGTTCAAATCAGTTGATCAAAATACAAACTTCCTGGTTGGTTTTTCAGAGTAAATCTTTAGTTCAGGTATGAATATATAAAAAAAGTAAGTAAAAGGTTTCTTATGGTTTAATTGAGACTGTGACATATTTCAGACATATCATATGTAAGCTAAATTATTTGAAGTGATTAATTTATTTGCTTATTAGCCATGATCTAAAAACAACATTTTCAAACTGTGAAGTTATTTTATAACCTCTGATTTGTTACAATAAATGACGGCATTACAATTTAGATAATGCTTGAAACGTATTAATTGATATGTTGCCAGTGCACAATTATTATGGTGAAATGCAATAATGTTGAAGTATTACGATGCTTACTTCCAAATAACAGCGTTGTTTCTCTTTTTAGACTCTGCTTCAACCAAATACAACCATGTTTTTATTTTTTCATTGATCAATACACTTGTGATATATCCTGGCACGTTATGGTTCCGTCTCCAGATCTCCAGTCAGGACGCAGTGGTGATCCTGGAGAAGACTCCCATCAGGGAGGACGTCTTGGAGGAGCTCCTCAGAGCCTCCACGCTCAAACTGGAGATGAAGAACGACATCTACAGCACATACCGGCTGCAGGCTCCTCCTCACCTCAATGGTTCGCCTCCTCAGTGGTACTCTGACTCTGTCTGTGCTCCTCCAGTTACATTAATGACCTGTGTGTGTGTGTGTGTGTGTGTGTGTGTGTGTGTGTGTGTGTGTGTGGTGCAGAGATTAAGACCACGGTGGTGTGTCCGGCCACAGAGAAACATGTGAAGAAATACCAGCGTCAGGAGAGCTTCCTGGTGGAGGAGACGGCCGAGGACTATCGCTCCATCACGCTGCCGTACATTCAGAAGCAGAGCTTCAGCGTGCAGGTCGGTGTGTCCTGAAGCGATGCCCCCCTCCCACCTCTGCTGCTCAGATCCTATCTTAACCCTTCGCTTTCCTCCTTTTCAGTGGGTTCACAACATCCTGGAGAAGAAAGCCGAGGCGGAGAGGATCGTGTTTGAAGATCCAGACCCGGAGGTTGGCTTCGTCCTCCTGCCAGACTTCAAGTGGGATCAGAAGCAGGTGAGAGACACTGGCAGGAGTCTCTTCTTCTTCTGTCTGTCTTCACTTGGCACCTTTCGTCCGTTTTTGCTAGAATGGAAAGCAGAGGCAGGCTGGATGGAGTGGCTTAGTTTTACCTCCTTCCTCCCGGACTACTACACCATCCACCTCCATCTCAACATCTTCTTGTTGATTTTGATTCTTAGACGTCTTCACCACTGACTCCCCCTCCTCCTCAGGTAGATGACTTGTATCTGATCGCCATCGTCCATCAGAGAGACATCAAGAGTCTTCGAGACCTGACGTCGGATCATCTCCCCCTGCTGCAGAACGTCTTCAAGAAAGGAAAGGTGAGGAAAAACAGGAATCGTCTTATAGCGTTGTACTTAACAGGACTCGCTAACGATCTAAAAATGGTTGTATATTGTGATTCAGGATGCCATCCTGCAGCGCTACGAGCTGCCGGCTTGCAAGCTGAGAGTGTACCTGCACTACCAGCCGTCCTACTACCACCTGCACGTGCACTTCACCCGGTTGGGCTACGAGGCGCCGGGCTGCGGCGTGGAGCGAGCCCACCTGCTGTCCGACGTCATCCAGAACCTCCAGAGCAACCCCGAGCACTACAAGACCCGGACGTTGTACTTCCCCCTGAGGGCAGATGACGGGCTGCTCCGGAACTTCAAGGAGGCAAAGAGACTCTGAGGGTGTCGGAGACACTCTGTGAAACATTTCCTTCATTGGCTTGTTTAGTAAATGTTTAAACACCGGCAGAGGATAAACGAAATAAAAGTTCAATTTAAGGAGATTTAAAACTTAAAACTACGATAATAGCATAGTGCAAAAAAAAAAATTTCACTGCCGATGATACAAGATAACTTGAGAATAATTCATGGACAGAAATGAACAACTAAAAAGTTGTAGCTAAATTTTATTAAATGTCTAAATGGCTTGAACTACTACAATTTTCATTAAAAAAAACTGCTTAAATGTGTGACGCATGTAATATGCTGAAATTGTTTATATTGCTAAAACTTGCCAAATAGGCTAAAATGGCTACATTTGTTTGCTACAAGAGGTTTAAACCATTATGGGTAAAATGGTTAAATCTCCACAGAACAGCTAAAACTACTAGAATAGATTAAACGTGAGGCACAAAATGTCCACTAGTATACATTTTGCACTTTACTAATAGTACTAGTGGACATTCTTGCTATTACTAGTAATACTATTAATATAAAACATATCCTACTAGTACCACTAGTGGACATGTTGACCTCACTAGTAGTACTAGTGAGGTCAAAAATTCCTTACAAGTGCTACTAGTAGGCATTTTAGCCCAACTAGTTGGGTCTAGTAGGCTACTAGTGAGTGACACATGCCCATAAGTTGGGCCTAGTACTGTTACTAGTGCAGCACAGTAGTTTACTGGTAAGGGTTGATTGCGCACTGGCAGTCCAAAAGTGGCACTAGTAGTGGAAAAACTAATACCAGTAAGACGCAGTGGTTGTACTTGTGCGCGGAATTGTCGTAGTAGTGGGAACAAAGAGCTTACTAACACATGGATTTCAGTTTGATATCAAGTATAAACAAATGCTCAAACGGCTTTGCATATATACCTCAAAAAATTAGACCATTGTGAAAAAGTTCAATAGTTTTTGTGTCATTTTAGAAAGTGAAACTTTTGTTTTATATAGATTCATTACACAGAGATTGAATAATTCAAATTTTTAATTTTTTGTAATTTGGACCTTAAACACTATGCCACCGTGCTGCCACGTTGATTGGCTGTTCATATGACATCCAGACAGGAAGTAATGTCCATGAAATACGTACCAACAAACTTTCATTCTGACTTCCCTAAAGAGTTCTTCTGAAGGTTTGGAAATGACATTTTAAAAATGTGATTTGGACCACTGTTTCCTCAGTGGGCCCCCTTTGGTAAATTTTGGCCGTTTTTAAAATAAAATTTTACCTGACATCCACATCCCCTGGAACTCCTCAGGAAGCTGGGCCCCCTCCCTGAAATTTTCTATGTATGAGGGGTCTTCAGTCACGTCTAAACAGCCTTATATAGACGTTCTTCCTCTTTCTCGGCTTCCTTTAGCAGGACACAATGTCTTCTACGACGAAGGTCCTCTGATTTATCAGAGCTCCAAGGAGGTCCTCCACACCACCACACTTGTGACAAAGCTCCTTCAAGATGCCTTTCACAAGTTGTTGGGCTGATTCGATGGTGAGATCAAGATCCAGGTGCTCCACCTGGTTCCAGATTTCTCCTCGAAGCCAGGCGATTATAATCTCCTGTCTGGTTCTGGTAAGAACCAGGTTTAAACCAGCTTTCTGGAACAACCTGGACACCAAAGTGTGGACTATCACGTCAACACACACCTTGTCTACAGTTGCTTGTCCTGCTTGTTGTGCAGGTTGATCTCCTGGATGTTGTTGTGCAGGTTGATCTCCTGGTTGTTGTTCAGGTTGTTGCTCAGGTTCTGCACATTAAGTGTGTCGGAACTCACTTCCAGGAATTGTGAGCTGCAGCGCGGCCTCAGTGTGTGTTAAGGCCTGCAGCACCATGTCCGTGTGACGGTTGCTCTGCGTCCTGAACCAGCACTTCATCAGGGCCTGTAAGCGCTTCACTTTGTGCCGTACGTCTGTCTGCATGTCCAGCGGTACAGGTGTGCTAGTTGGTCTTTTCTTGTCCTTTTTAGCAAACTTTCTTATCACCCCTCCCATGTCCAGGGAATCCAAGAATAATTCCCTCATGCCCAAAAGAAAATGCAGATTTTTCCCAATGGTGTTGTTCTTCAGCCTCCTAAGGTCACTGACTTCTTTTCCATCATCTGCCTTCATATCCAGCAGCTTTGTCATGCGACGAGTCAGTTCTTGTCCCACCTGGCTGCTCTTGGAAGACACCTTGTGTTTGGCCTGCAGTTCTTTCACAGCCCGATGTATGGCCACTTTGGCAAACAGTTTGGCGAAGAATTCCTTAATCTTCCTCCCAGATTAATACGTTGTTCCGTTCTGAGCTCCGGGCCACTTGGGGAACTTGCAACTGG
>OMNM01039394.1:29924-45701 GCA_900302745.1 Parablennius parvicornis | reverse complement strand
TCGGCAAAAAAAAAAAAAAAAAAAAAAAAAAAAAAAGACAAGAGAGAAAAGAAGAGAAAAAGATTGTTATGCCACAATTTTACATGTTTGGCTCATTCAAGATAAATCAGGGATGTGTGTGGCCCCTGAACTAACATGAGTTTGACACCTGAACTAAGAAGACAAAGGAATACGAAATGGAAGTGGTGCTAGCAATGTTAACGTCATTTGTAGGAATGGGTTTCCTCCAAATGGGTTTTAGTACCCATGGTTTCATATATATATATATAGCAATCAAGTCTTGACTATAGTTTTAGTATTTGTTTGTATCAGGTGTTGTAGTGGTTTTTGTTAGTTGGTCAATAAAAGGTGGACTTTTTTTTCTTCTATACTTCAGTGTATACAGTGATTTCAGGACCTATGGAAACTCCAGGAAACTGAAGAAAAGAAAGATGGTTCCACATTGAATCAAGACTGTGTGAGGAAATCTATCAGTCGAATTGAGTTATCAAGAGGATAGCTTTGTGTTTGACATCAAAACAACGGGCACCGCACCTATACAATAACTGCAAGTAATTAAGTCTGGCTCCTCTTTTGTTTTTGCGTCTCGCAGCAGAGATCACACACAGATCATCTCGTACAGGCTCCTCCTTCTCTGACCTCATCGTCCGGATCATCTCTCTCCTCCTCCGGCGCACTGTGCCGCTCTCTCCGCTCTCCTCACCACGCAGCTCTGCCGATCCTCCTCAAACTCCCGGCGTCCGGACCAAAAAAAAAAAAAAAGAAACAAAACTGCAACCTACATTCCCGAGGACCACTTTCCTGCACCTTCGCGCAAGCTTTCCATTCCTACAAACCTCGAAGGCGCATTTTGGAGACCACCTGGGCGCGCGCTTCCTTGTCGTGTAACTTTTACTGCACTTGAACGACTCTTTTCCATTCCGAAGACTTTGGCCCTGAACGACATTTTCTCCACTTTTTTTTTCCAGTCGCCATTCTAAGTAATTTCCTCCAAGTTATATATTTTTTGTTGGACCAAATACTTTGAAGAAGCAGCACAATACGTCTTTTAAAAAAAAAAAATTATTTGATTTTGCACAACCCAGAAGCAGTCTTAACTGTGTGCTTGTGGGGTGTTTTTTTTTTTTTTTGTCTTAAAACGTGTAGTCTTAAATTAAGTAATAAACCCAGTAAACCATGGCAAGCATTAACTCCCTGGATGCGGTGAAGAGGAAGATCCAGTGTTTGCAGCAGCAGGCCGACGACGCAGAGGACCGGGCTCAAGTCCTACAGAGAGAGCTGGACTGTGAACGGGAGCTCCGAGAGAAAGTGAGACAATCTGTATCCTATTTGTTTTGTTTTTTTTTACTCTTGTAACCACCGTCTTTCACCACTGCGGACTTTGCAGGTGGTTTTTCTCTGCTTCACACATGCCTCACGGGCTCTTAAAAAAAGCTGTAATTAGTTTATGTCATTGAATCATTGGCGGGCGTGATTGTGCCACAATGCAAGGCGTTGGTCTAATGAAAAAAAAGTTCAGATTCCTGCTGGTCTGGGAGCATGCGCACTGCCGCCTGACTTGCAGGCCTCTGTACAGCTACTGTGAATAATGTGCACCACGTAGACAGCACTCTCAACCTCATTCTTCTAATCTAATAAATCTATCAGATTGGCCCAATGACTTCTTGTTGAAACAAATCCGCAATGGCCAATTATATCATAACCACAACGACTTTCTAATCTGGTTTTTAGCAGCTTTAAGATATTAATGGGGCAGTGTTTGGAAACTGGAGGGGGGAGTTCATGTTTTAGTCTCTCAATGGCATTTTCCCCGGCCTGATACATCAGTCATCCCCTCCTCCACAGATGTCAGGAAACTACTTTATGAAGTGTGCCTACTAGTTTACTCTGAAATGCTGATTTTTATCTCTTAATCTCTGGGAAGTAGATTCAAGTTAACATAGTTCTTAGTCTTGTGCATGTAACATGTGCCTGGGCCATACAATACTTTTGAATAGGACTCTTTATTTGTGATGGGTTGTATATACCATTCATTTCACAAGTTGAAATTAAGCCTGATTTGAACATTATTTAGTGTTTTGGCACTTGACCTTACGGTTGTCACACAGGTTTCAAAACTGTTGGCAGAAATTCAGCACAAGTCATTGCTGAAGTTCCACAATTGTTATCAAACCAGACACTTGGTTGTGTCAAGAATGACTCAGTATTTGTCCAGCTCTGTCACCTGCTTGTCTCTTGATTCTGCCCACATGCGACTTTTATGACTTTACACAGTAAATGTAGAGGCTGAGGAGAGGCAATGCCAAGCACCCAAGTTAGGTAACAACCTTGATTTGTTTCACACATTTGTTTTATGGTACGTTATGCCATATATTGTACATAGTAGCTGTTTTAATGACAGGACATGTGTAAAAGTCAAGGAGAGTGGGAGGGTAAGGAGTGGCTGTAAAGATATGGCATCCCAGTTGATGAAAGGAGTGGGCCAGTTTAGGACTTAATCCTCACAGACTACCTGTTAAGTAACATGGCACCTTTTTAAATAGAAAATTGAGTGCTTGTTCTGATTGTGAGCCATAATTGTGACATAGTCTCACAAAGTTATTGTTAAACATGTGAAGTTTAGTGTTGCTGTGAATAAACTGTCATTTGCTTAATGCATTTCAGAACTTCTTCACTTGTTTGAATGTGTTGATTGGATTTATTGAATAATATATAACCAGACCAGAATTGCATGCATCAGCAAATACTTATGGTGGCACATATAGAAACTCAGGTGACAAACATGAATACAGAAGCTGCTTAAGAGCCAAAATGATTCTTTTAAAAGTTGTAAAATGTGTTTGTTAATTATCATTTCCAGTATTTGTGGACAAAGTGTTGGAAAACATAACTTTTGAATGATAGTAAGTAACATAGAGATGTCAGCCTAATACAGAAAAGTGAGTGACAAACTATCCAACTAGTTTCCCCAGAGTATTTACTCTGTATGAAATATAAATGTCGTGCATAGTATAATGTAGTTTTATTACTCTTGGTCAATTAAAGTAAGTACGTTTCCACCTATCTGGGCACCGACGTCATTAACGTCCTCCGGGTCTCTCACAGGTCCAGTTAAACAAGTTCTTCACTATCATTCCTGTCAGGCTTAGCAGGCAAAGACATATTTCAGGTGTCACATATCTCCCACTGTGTGTACTCAAAGTCAAACAGCTCTGCGTGTTTGTGTGGCGAGGTCAGTATGTTCCCATATGTTATTAATTAGGGCAACCTGGAGTTATTCCTTGGCACAAAAAGTCTTTCATCAAGGGATGGGGAGCTCAAAACAGGATCCTTGCTGAGTGTAATGAATCATTGTTTAGAAATGTGGAGGTATAAGAAATTTATTTGGCCACAACTCAGAGATTAAAAAAAATTAGAATAATTGCTTCATGGAATGGGTTGTGTGGTTTTGACACCTCTGTTACTGAATAGTGCACTAAAGCTGGAGGTTCACACAGGCAGGATAATTTAGGCTTATGAGATGTGATTATTCCCAATGAGTTGCTCAGCGTTTATCGCAGGAAGTTATTGTGCAGAGTTAGACTGAAAATCCTTATTTGTATTTTGTTCAAGAGCCTGGAAGAACCACAAATAAGTCAAATGACTTTACTTTTATTACATGAAGAGTTGGAGAGATTACTTTACAATTCAGTTTATTTTCATTACATGCCACCAATTACAATACACAAATCTATAAGAGTACAATAGAAAGGGATTTTTTTTTTTTTGCCATTGATCCAAAAAACAATGAGATTCTCAGCAAGTTTTCATCTCCAGCGTTTATTTACACCTTCTTTGTCCTAGTTTACATACATAGGAGTTTAATTGATTTATTGTTAAACTCATGTTGCTGTTACGATGGTTAGATCATTTTTGAATTACCCTTTTGTGGCAGTAGAAGACACAAAGGTGGCAGAATTTAAAGTATTTCCTTTTTTAAAAGCTGAACTTTGCTTGTTGTCAGCAAGCAACCTTCAGTTGCTGGGGCGACAACTGGTGCGTCACCTCAGGCCTGGAGAACTACAGTTTGTGGCCAGCACATCCTCCCTCAAAAAAACCAAATGAAAAGAAGAAGTTGGGCTCAAATGTTTTCAGAGGTGCCCGCTGCCCCTCCCAGGATGTCGTCTGCCGACTCGGGTCCAGTGTTTCCTTTGCTTCTACTCCAGAACTTCCTGTCACTGAGCCAGCCCTGATCAACAGGAAGATCAACATGTTCCATGAACATTTCACTTCTTTTTGTTGATCCCTGACAGAATGATTTTGTGAATTAAAGAAAAAAAAAACAAACACATTACCCCAGTTTGGATCTTGTGTCTGGAAGCTAACTGTTTAATTATCTCTTTATCTGGAACAGGTAATTGGCAAATTATTTAAGTATTTTCATGCCAGAAATCTCCCTTTTGAAATATCAAATCTCTGAGACTTACAGAACCTTTTTTTCTTCTAATTCTATAGTAAAGCATAAGAAACTTTGCATTACCGGCAAATCCATCTTTCTTTAATAACTTGAACAAGGGAAGCTGTGGAAAGCACATTTGGCAACATTAGTTCTTTATAAATTTCAAATGTGACTTATATTTTTGAACAAGCCTAAATGTAGAGATTCAGATAATGCTCATGGCATCATTTCACGGGATCTTCAAGACTTACAATCAATTATAATATTTTCATCTGCTCTCAATAGTTTTAAGTTTTCTTGCAGCAGTTTTTGTCTTTACACCATATGTATTTAGATTGAATCGGCATCAAACCACCGCATCTCAATTATACATTCATACCAATTACATGTTGTTCCACTGTATTAGCTCGGTGAGATCACACCTTCAAGTCATTTAGGACAAGTGTTTCTCATGAAGACAGTCACGCTCACCTTCAGGCTAAATAACTCAGAGGTGTCATCCATTTGCTGCTTCATGTGGTCGATGAGCTTGAGGGTTTTTCTAGTCGACCTCCAATAGTGTCTGGCCCCACTGTGGAAAAAAATTCTTCCTGATGTCACTGTTTTTTTTGGACTTTCTCACTGACAATAGATCAACTTTACAAATATAGCAACCACATGTTAATACTTTTATGGCAGTCAATAGGATCTTGGGAACGCTCCCATGTTAGAAGCTTAATTGATTATGCAGTTTAAGGCTGTGGTCACCTAAAATGAGGAGTAGAATATATTGCTACTGCTATCTACAAGTGCTATAGCACCGCTAAATAGCCTCCATAGACTGGGGATTTAAGTATTTTGGATCTGTATTTCGGTCTTTCTAAATGAAATACACAGGATTTCTGTCTTTACTGATGTGAGCAAAGCTCGGTGAGACCTTTGAGTGGGTTGTGTCAGCACTTCATACCATCTGTTGGTGGATCAGTGCAAAATAGAGTTGGTACTCATTTGGCCATTGTTGCTGGGACGTTTACTTGACCAGCAAGCATTTAAATCACCAGCCCTTTATTTGAGAGACAACACATTTTAGGGACTATGAAGTTTCATGTTCGCTCCCTCTAAAATTTGCAGTGTCTCTGGAAACATTTGCTTTTTCTTATTTTTGTGAATTTGTTGAAAGAGCATTTCATGATTGTGGTGCTGTCAGCCTGCAGTTGGGATTAGGCACCCTGAGCCAAAGACTCCACCTAAATCCAGATCCTTTTAAATGGTGACAAATTAGATTTGGCACAGAGCGCGCTCATTGTGATGCCTGTCTAGATGTTAAAGACTTTCTCTTACATATCAAGCTGCGTAACAGACTGGCTTATGACTTTATGCAGGTTTTTTTGTTTTTTTGCATGCCAGGTCATTATGGGAAACGATTACACACTTTCATCTCCTTCTCACACAAACACACATCGACATTGAAAGTAGTGAGCAGCAGTGTCAGGAATAACTTACCCTGAACCCCAACAGCATTGTGCAGCTCATTAGCCCACTGCCCTGAAATCAGCCAGTAATTAGATTCCTCTTTCATTTGTCCTTGATCTTGTCTCTAATGCACTCAGGTATTTCTTAAGTTTCTACCAGCAGAACTGTGCTGTATCTCCAGCCGATGCTGGAGGCTGTTTTTCCTCCACATGTGCACATGTACCTTAAAAAGTCATATACTCACACAGGGGTGAGTGAATATATACATCGATTGTAGTTTTTGTGTAATATATTGATTAAATGCTTATCGAAGGGTGACATTTAGAGAAAAAAAATGCACTAAAAGCAACAAAGTAGTGTGAATGTCAACTCCACTCGCAGTGGATATAAAGCCAACTTAACACAATATGTTGAGTTGAAAGATTTAAGAGCACTGGAGTCCATAACAACTTTCAGTAACAATTGTGTAGTCTTTTACAGTCTGAAAGCTTTTTCTAACATTTGATTAGTTTCTTGTAAATTGTGATTCAAGCATCATAGATTGGCAATCATCTCCATTGTCATTGATAATGCTCATGGTTGTTGGGATGTTTTTGTATATTTTGTAAAGACAATTAAAGAATCCAGAAAATATTTCACAATATCTTTCTCGTTGATCTTTATTGTTGGTTGTGGTGATTTCAAGATCTTTAAAAAGGCAAGATCTTCTTGTTTTACATAGTTCTTTTGTGTGCAGATTAAGCAAACAACTTCAAATATACCATTAAATGAGCTTTTTTGATTGGTTATTCTTATATCTAACCCTTCCTCCTGCCTTTATGTGGCACTGACTGCCTGCTGGTAGCCTATATGCACAAAAGGTGTTGAACTAAACCTTTAGACATCTGTCACCTCAATGAGCTGAGTGCCTGTGAGCAGGGCATTAGCTTCTTCAGAGGAGCTGTCAAATTGGTTCCAGTTACCGCTCAAAAAAAGCTGGTGTTACATGTTAATCTGTGTTGAAAAAAGTGGAGCTACTCGTCTTTTAGTAACCCTCTTCCTGATGCATTACCGCAAACATTCTCCATAGTTTGCTTTACCATATAAGGCAGCTTGCGTTCCTGTTTGTCGGAGAATGCAAAGTGGGTACTGGAGGAGGGGGCATGGCCAGAGAGACGGTGGGGGGAATGGCAGCTCTGAAAGAATGAACAGTCAAAGGGAGGAAATGAAAGGAGGCTGGACAGCTGACTTCCTGTCACCTTTTTCGAGATCCTCATTTGTGAAGCAACGTCCTTGTTTTCTGTGACTTAGCTTAATATTGCCTTTACAAAAACACTCCTGAGTGCCTCTCACAGGCCACCCTGAATTTATTTGAACAATTTTCTGAAACGGGAGAAGAGTACCGTCTCAACATTTACAGGAAAAACTTGTCTCTTCTCAGTCATGGTTCAGCAATTTAGAGGAATGAGAGTGTGTACATCAGCTTTTTGACATGACACAAGGCTGTCTCTGTCTATCAGGGAATCCCCCCTGTGATATTGTGATCCGATGACTGATAATGCACCAGGTTGCACACATGATGAGATTGCGAGCAAATATATACCACCACCGTACTATCAGCTCATATGTTGGTTTTTGGTTTCTGCCTGTTACTTTACAACAATTCTGTTGGGCAGGAAGTGAGCTAGTCGTTAGCTAGTAATGTCTCGTTTCTGTTTAGGTCTGCGTTTCAGTCAGGGGCAGTGATTGACAAAATAAGAGTGTCTGTATGCAGTGTGTGTGTTGCGACGTCTGATGTGCTACTGTGGCTGACCTAAAGCCCATGAATAGCACGCTTGTTTGTGTACAGATGGTATTCTTCACAGCACATTGCTTCATTCAGGGTGCAGGAAGTAACATTATCTGTTATTTCAGGGTCTGGTCCTAGTCTGAGCAGCACTACCTACTGGGTTGGTGCTGGGCGGACAGATGCAGACCTGTGCAAAGAATGTTAATAAGATTTCAAGATGATTTTACTGATTAATTTTTTGATGTTTTTTTTTTCTTTTTTTTCCTCATATTCATTCTGCTGAATAGGTTTTGCTCTGTTAACTTCAGCCAGTTGCAATACACGTCAACGACTGCTGGACAGACATTTCCTGCTTTGTATCTATGGCCTCCCCTGATGGCTGTGTGGGCGCAGCTGGGAAAGACCTTGAGGAGTGCAAAAATGAAATGTGAGAGAGGGAAAGAGAGGAGCGAAAAAAAAAAACTGGCAAGTCAGCAGTCTGTGATGAGATGGAGAAAATGTGAAAAATGACTGTAGAAATCTGTGCCGGCAGCCAACAAGCAGGAGAAAGAAAACCTGAACTGGAATAAAACTACATTTATTAAAACAGACACAACAGTTCCTTTCCATTGACCAGTTTTTGGTATCTTACCTCTTAGTTCTTGCTCTTTCTATTTATTCATGTTTAGTTATTCCATCTGACTGAGTGCTCCTATAAACCGAACAGTAGAAACTTCTGCTGTTGATCTGATGAACAGACTGACTTATGGACTGAATGGCTAACTAATGAGTCACTGACCTACTAACTGGAGCCCTGAAAACTCTGCACAGAATACTGTTTGTCTAAGAAAACTCCAGCTGCTTTTTTTTTTTTTTTTTTAACAGAGTAAACTTGTGCGAGTGCTTCAGGTTTCTATGAACCACTTGGTGCAGTTATGGAGGGCTGTTTCAGCCATCTGGTTGTAAACTAAATGTTTAACAATGGCCAGCCTCTTTTGTGTTTCATGAGGACTCAGTTTAACTGTTTTTTTAACTTTGAATGAAGCTCCCCAGGAGATGATGGTTGGATAAGCTCCCTGCTCAGCAGAGGAAATTCTTGTGCAGTTGTCTGTTTTTTTTTTTTTTTGCTCTCCCTGCCTTTGTGTGCTGAGGGCAGATGAGAAGAAGCACATTTGTCGTCACTGCTTGGCACGTTTCTGCATTCACCACCACCGGATATTGAGTTTTTTTGTTTGATTGTTTCATTCAGATTTAAAATTGTGTGATCTTCAGATATTAAAGAAGGATTATATTTTCCAGGTAGTGTTTCATCTTAGGCAGCTTATTATTGCCTCTTTATTGTCTTTAGAAAAAACTCCAATGACCTCCAGCTGCCTCTTGTTTCAGTCTTTTTTTCTTTCTTTTCTTTTTTTTAAATTTGCTATCGATTTGTGAAACATGAGTTTCAAGAGAGCTGAGCTTGACTGAGGATAGATTTCTTCACCTTGGTCTGACCCGTTAGTGGCTTAGGATTAGCGTGACACAATGACGAGGCTAAATATCCGCTGTAGTTATAGCAACATAACTGTGTTTGAATGATTGTACGCAAATGTGCTTATCTGATGTTTTCTCAGCTTGAGAATCCAATTTGTACGTTTCAACTTGTGCTTGTGTAGTTTTCTTTGATAGCGTGCCCCCATATTGTCTGCTCCATAATAAACATTTCCTTGTTACAAATGTGACACAATGGATTTTCTGATATACTTTTCATATAAACGTAACAAACCAGAAAGACAACATTTGCCTGTGACTCAGAAATTAAACAAATGTTCATGACTTCGATCAAATGCACAGTTCAGTTTGTTGTTATTGACAATACATATTTGCAGGTTCATCTGAAGTAAAAATTTCCACATCATTTTATTTCAATTGAAAAATTTACACATTACATGTTTTTTTCTTCATAATTCTCGCTTGTCACAAATAACAAATATATATTTAAAAATGTATCAAAATATTAGCAAGTTTTATGTTTTTAACTGGCGGTTGTAATGAACACAATCAAGATGTTTGAAAATGCTTGAATATTGTTTGGGTTCATGTGCTATGTATATTAAGTTATCATTCATACAAGATTTTTTTTTTTTTTTTTCAAGTTACAGGTGAAAAAAAAAATACTTCCCTCGTGTTTCTCACTGTGTTGACAGCCAATCACACTGTCACCAGGGAACAGTTGCATGAACTCTGTCTTTACTTGGTGTTGACAGAACAATGAAAAGAAGCTCTCATTAAATGTGCAGCTGTTTTTCCTTCTGTTGGTGAATTTATTTCACTGTTGACGTTCTCTCATCCCTCTCTGCCCTCTTTGTGTGATTCTCTTCTTCGTGTTTTCTGGCAGAAGATAGTAAGGATGTGAGGCCACCTCCAATGAAGACTCAGATTGTCTCTTTTTAATTCCCAGGCAGAGGGTGATGTAGCAGCTCTGAACCGTAGGATCCAGCTGGTGGAGGAGGAACTGGACAGAGCCCAGGAGAGACTGGCCTCTGCACTGCAGAAACTGGAAGAGGCAGAGAAGGCTGCAGATGAGAGCGAGAGGTGAGTTTTCTTTCAAAAACTTGGACATGAAAGTGGCGGAGAATCGGATCATATTTCACCCCATCCATTTAAAGACCAGGCTGTGTGAGAACAATTCAACTGAAAGTATGAAATTGTATATGATCCTGTCCCATCAGAGGCATGAAGGTTATTGAGAACCGAGCAATGAAGGATGAGGAGAAGATGGAGATTCAGGAGATGCAGCTGAAGGAGGCCAAACACATTGCAGAGGAGGCCGACCGCAAGTACGAGGAGGTGAGGCTTTGACGGTGGACGCTAGTTAGATGAAGATGGAAAGTCCTTCTTCACGCTCATTAATCGTACCGGCTCATGAGTGTTCCACTGGCCTGAATAAGCATTTAAGAAATCCCTCATTCCCTCTGCAATATCTATTCTGACTTACAAAAAATGGAAAAGTGCATGCTTTTTTTCCAGTTGTCTGTTTTAAAACTTGTTTTTTCTATCCAGAGAATTTCCTGTTAAGTTGTTTTGTTTTGTTTTTTTGTCTCAGGTGGCTCGTAAACTGGTGATCCTAGAAGGAGACCTGGAGAGAGCTGAAGAGAGGGCGGAGGTCTCAGAATGGTAAACCCAGAAACGCACAATCAAGCTTTACATATAGTTATTGTATTATTATTTGAACATTGACATCTTTATGTTAGCATTTCAGCTGTGTACTTGACCAATATAGAGTCCAAATTGAATAACCTAGTTGGACTTTAAGTTAGGGGTGTATATGTCCTAATGAGGTGGGCCTTTTAATCTCACATTAAAGCCGAACATGCACCGATTTCTCTCCTCAGTAAAGCCAGTGACCTGGAGGAGGAGCTAAAAAATGTGACCAACAATCTGAAATCCTTAGAGGCCCAGTCTGAGAAGGTGAGTGACATCCAATGTGTGGCTCTAACAGAAATACTGTCACACATTTAGATTTGATTCTTCTAATTGTGGGCTTTTTAATTAGCCACTTTAGGATAGTTTTTCCTCATAACATAGAAAATTGCAAAGGCGTTCAGAGAAACGCGATGATTGCCATTGCAATAGTAAGGTGGTGTGTAGATGGAGTAGGGAAAAATACACAAACCTATTTTCTCCTGTAATATACAAAGATGAGTGAGATCAGTTGCACAACTTCATTCTCAAACATTTAATACTTCTAAACAGACCCAACTGTTTATGTAGCTGATTTCTTCTATCATAAACACACGCACACACAAAGCAACAGAAATATATATGCAGCAATTTAACATGAGGTTTGGCATCCAACACATATTCATCTCCACTTCTTTGTACCTCATCATTTAGGCTGAGTGGACAGTAATTTGAGTGGCCCGGCCTTTATAGAGGGCTCCCCTAAAGTATTGTTTCTTACTACCTCCATTGTAAATTGTGTGTCATTAAACCAAACCACTGGGTTGGTCAAATGAACTCAGCAGCAGCAGACCTGAACTGGTTTGACAAGCAGCTGTTTAGATCTGTTTGCACTTTTGACATGTCGATCTCAAATTGACTCCCAGCTGCCTTTTTTATCTGTGCAGAGTTAACGGCTCTGCACGGTGTTTTGAATATATGTGTGTCAAACTGAAGAGACCCGCACATTCCTCTTGTTTGCGACATTCCTCCCCAGGCAGAGACATGTAGCACAGCAGCTTGGCGAGTTTACCACATCATCATGCTCTTTTGGAAATGCTGTACGCTGCTGCAGTGTTTAGTCAGGCTTTGTTATGGGAGGTAGAACAATACCGCTCGTTCCCAGGCCACACCACCAAATTGCTTGCATAGTAGTAGAACTCCGCCTTAACATATCGGAGGGTGTGGCACTGCAATTCCTGCTGTAATTATTATCCGAGATGATAATGTGTCTGTGTTTACATGGTGTCTCTTTGTACAGACACGTGATCATGTATTTATAGTTTTATAACGAATGACTTCGTTTGTTCACAGTACTCAGAAAAAGAAGACAAGTTTGAAGAGGAGATCAAAATTCTGACTGACAAACTGAAGGAGGTGAGGAGGTGATCCTACTGGTTTTGGTGAAGACAATATACATATTTTGTAACTGATAGCTGATATCTAATCCAGCATGCATGAGCTTGTTGTTTTAGCAGATTGATATGTTTTTCCCTCTAAAACTAAAAATGTGGAACAATTCATCTTCGTATTGATTTCAATGTGAACAGAGCAGCTTTTAAAAACATTGGAATTCCAGCCTTGCGTGCTGGATTCATTTGTTAAGAGTTTGCTGACGCACTGTTCCTATATTCCTGCCAGGCTGAAACCCGTGCAGAGTTTGCTGAGAGAACAGTGGCCAAACTGGAAAAGTCCATTGATGACCTGGAAGGTACGAGAACATTTGAACTCATTTTAAAAATGTTGTTTTTGCAACACAACAAATGTTCACCCTGTGATCATCTCCATCTAAGAATACATTTGTGATCAACCTCTGTTAAGATTATTTTGTTTTTGACTGGCGGGATGCGGGCAAAGTCGTTCAGTTTGACCTGGAGTCCACAAAAAGTGTCCTATTTCTGTATCATGTTAAACATTTTTCTTGTGGAACAAGTGTTCTCTACCAACTGTGTGAAACCCGTGCAGCTAAGACAGGCTAATAATGCACCCTTATTTATGAAGGACATGTTGGCCACATAGCAAAGAGGACAGGTGTTCTCGGATGTTTATTGGTCAGGTGCTGTTTGTGGTTCGACAACTAAATAACCTGTACTGGGTGAGTTTTGAGCTCAACCAGTAGCTGGAGCTATTGGAGTCATTGTATTTCCTAAGTCATTCAGAAAAGCCTTAAATACTCAAAAGCTCACCCAGCAATAATAACTGCAAACCACATAAAGACAAGCATCATTCTTTCCTCCAAGCATTTCTGCATCTTTAAAAAGCCTGACCTATTTTTTTTTGTCTTCTCTTTCCTCCCTCTGCTCTTTGCCTCCATCTGTCTGTCATTCTTGTCTGGCTTTTGGCTTGTTTGTGTCGCTGCTGTCCTTGACCAACCTTCCCGTTGACCTCTGGCCATCCAGATGAATTGTATGCTCAGAAGCTGAAGTACAAGGCCATTAGTGAGGAGCTGGACCATGCCCTCAATGACATGACGTCTCTGTAGATGCTGACGTCTTGTCATCCTTTCTTTCTGCTTCTCGCCTCCATTCTCTTTCTTGCTCTGACTTTTGTGAATCATTTGTGCCTTCTGCCCATCTTCCTGTGCACCAAAAATATTAAACCAATTTTTCTTTTCAACTTAGTAGATTTTGTCTCTGTTCTTGCTTTCTGTGAAATTAAATGCCAGTTGGAGCCTAATTTATTACATACCGAGCAGTTAATCGTACAACTGCTTGCTATTGTGCATTGTTCATCTGCTTGTCAGTTAAACAAGGTGAGCGCTATCAACGTGTGTTACTCTGCTTTTGGTGTGAATTAATAGTGTTCAATCATCTGTGATCATTGGAAGTCCCTAGGTTTAAGCTCACTATTCTGTCAAAAGTATGTGCTGATTTGAACCCTTTTCTACATGAATTAAAACGGAATGACTCCATATAGCAGTACACAAGTTTATTACAAAGTCTAGATAGGTTGTACTAACTGTCTTCCTATAGTAGTATTTCACAGTCTTTGCATGAAAGGCACTGTGATGTGGTTGTTTTTGTGTTTTCTTCACATTTGGCACAATTTAACCCAACTCAAGATGCAAAACATCTGTCCAGTAAAATAGAGCTCTGGGCAGTTTTTCCAGGGATGCTGTTTGACAGAGTTCGAAGCAGATTAAATCAGCATGATATCAACAGTATTATTAGCTGTCAGTTGAAGGTTCACCATGTCACCTTTCTTTCTCCCCTCCAGAGAAACTATCAAGTGCCAAAGAGGAGAATCTGGGCATGCACCAAGTCCTCGACCAGACCCTGCAGGAGCTGAACAGCTTATAAACACACAGACACACTGACACACACAGAACTGACACACACAGAACAGACACACACACACACACACACACACACACACACACACACACACACACACACACACACACAGGAAGTCGCAGAGGATGAGATCGTCATTAACATTCCATTAAACGTTTAAATCCATTCCACATTTTTTGAGCTGTAAAATCTTTATTCCCCTTGTAAAATGGGGGATTAACTTAATGCTTTTCCCTTGATGTTTTTTCTTTCTCCAGCTGTGTTTGCAAAAATTTTCTCAAACTATTTCTGACTTGTTGAGGGAAAAAAAACTGGTAATGAACATGAAAAGAAACCTCATATTTGGTCACCCAACCACTGAAACTGGCTCTGTTTTTTGCACACTTATATTGTGCATTTGAATATTTTTTGTAATGCATAGGCTACAGATGACAATGGGTTTTGCTCAGTATGGATTAGTTTGGCTCTTAGGTGCCACCCAGTGGTCATATAAAGTTATATCAAGAGTTTTGTAATGTATTTTGTGTTTTCCCCAATTTACAGAGCAATTTCATTAATCTGTACACATCCCAGTAGTATAATCCCACCCGGGGCCCTTTAAACTGCACAAATATCAACTGGAACAGAGAACTGATGGAAATGTCACAGTCTTATCTAAATAATTATGGGACTTGCTTCTCTGAGATTCTTTTAGATATCTTGGCATTTATATAGAGAATAAAGCTTCGTTCGTCAAATATCTGATTATCGTGAGATTGACATTTTGAATATTTTTAGTGCATTTGGTCTTTTGTACTCACTGACGTGGGAATTCGGCAAACCCCGAGGGATGTGCATGTATGGTGTTTTGTACCTTTTCCCGACCACCTTCTGCATTGTTGCCAACAGTCTGCCATTCTGTAGCCGACATTTACTAGATTTACAATATATTGTATTACATGAGAGAGCTAAACCACTGGAAGCTCAATCAAGTTTTACCAACCATGGATACTTATTGTATATAGTAGAATATTGTTAGGTATGTGAGACATTTTATTGCTCTTTTTTTTTTTTTCTCCATTCACACCACTTTTTGCCAGGGGAACTCTCAAGACCAAAGAACACACATAACACAGACGATTCATCCTTTAAATGTTTTATTTTTTTTTTCTTTGTGATGGTCAGTGTGGTGTCATCTCAAGCCAAGAGCCACAGAAAGCGCTTCACATTTGATCAAGACCTTTTTTAAAAAAAAAAAAAAAAAATCTCATTCACCACCCCTCTATGTCGCCCTAATAAAAATTGTTTTACAGGAATCGTGTCTTGTGATTGCTCGTTTTTACAGTCTGTTACATGTTTGCTATAAAGGAAGTGCAATGGTCTTCAGAATTGCTTTAAAGTGCCCTAATGATTTTACAATACAATCTGAACATAGAGGTATGCACACCATCCACATTTGGTCAATTGCTTACTTGAATAGCTGATGATGCGAGATTTTGCTCTAAATGTCAAGGTACAAATTAACAGAGGTACGCTCTCTGAGTTCGTCTGAAACGGAGTGTGGCTTTGACTCATTTATCCATGGTCCAGTGTGCTGCTGGTCCTTAGTGTTTCTTCAGATGACAGTTCATGAGTATTTTTTTCTGAAGGCACAGCCTAAATGGGGG